>PVKM010032896.1:0-16199 GCA_004027735.1 Carollia perspicillata
GACTATTTGCCATAAGCTGTTTTTGGTTAATAAGCTTTCATTGCAGACCATCCTATGTGGTTACTTTCAGTCTCTGAGTTTGTAAGGCTGCCACGCAGGCCTCCCCTGAGCTTGTCAGGGTTAGTATGTGGCCCCTTTTTTTGGCCACACACTGTAAGCCAGGGCAGGGTTCTAGAAGGCTAACAGCTCAAGGTCATTAGCAGAACTCCCACTGGCTGGGAGACTAAGTTCTTCAGTTCCGAAGCGATATATAGGCAGTGCAGCACCGTGTCCAGCATCACGTCTAGTCCATTTCAGTTGCTCACCTCCTTATGTTCTCACCAGTGAGGTTCGTAGGCACCTCCTTATCATGACCTGCTTTCTTACATACTCAATTCCCTTGTATCACTTTTTACCTACTATATGTGCCTAAAACTCATCTCTGGTTGTAATTTTCAATGACCCTGCACTTGTCCTAAATATCTGAATGAGACTGGAGAAAAACACCTTGACCCTGCTTCCTATTCTTATGTAATGTTTATGACCACAGATCACAAAGGGCTCCTGCTACCTACCCTGGGAAATTCTCTTTTCCTCTTCCCAGAGTTACTTTTTTATACCTTGTCCCTTCTAAACACCCAATGCCTCCTCCCTCTCCTACTTCTTAGATGTTACCCTCTCGTCATTTCACTGAGAAAATAAAAACAAGCAAAGGAGAAGAACTACTTCGCTTTGCATCACCAAATGTGCCCACCTGTCTCCACCTCTTCCCTTTATTGCTGGGCTGCATCTCGCTCCATTTGGGCCCGGAGACCAACTCCTCTTGGCGGCATGCAGGCCTTTGCTCCCGCTCCTGCTGTGATCTGCTCTCTCGTCTCCATCACCGTCTCTCTTCACTGGCACTGAGTCATTTCGAACGGCACACAGGCATGCTGTGATGTTTTCCGTCTTTGAACAAGTCTCTCTCATCACCCAGCCTCCCTACAGCTACCACCCATTTTTCATTATGGGGAAATATCTCAAAAGGCTTGCCTTGCTTTTCTGTCTCTACCCCCTCATATTCCGTTCTTCCTTTAATGGACTCCAGTCAAGCTTTGCCCCCTTCCTTTCCCCAGACTATGCTTACTAGGTCAAGGACAGCAGCTAACTTCTTGCCACATCCGGTGGTTAGCTCTGTCTTTATGCTGTGCAACTTCACAGCAGCCGGTAACAAAATTGATCATCGCTCCTTCCCTGAAGCACTTTTCGTCTTGACTTTCATATCCGCTTTTCTGTGAAGCAAAGTGTTTAAGGAATGCCCGGAGCCAGCTTGTTACAGAATTCTAAGGCCGTGACTGCCAGAAAGATCTGCGTTCCACCTCGTGCTCCTGTGCGGTTGCTGCCCCATCTCAAGTTTGCGGGAGAGTCCCCTCCGCACTCTTGCTTGATGTAATCTTTTACAGTGTTTACATTCCCGTCGTCCATTTGTTTTTATTATGCATTGTCTCGGATCACTTTTGGAAGGGCATGCTTTTGTGCAGGTAGAACCCTGTCTGACTGCATGAATGACTTCACTGATTTCTGCTGTTTGCTTTCTAATGAGAGTGAGTTAAGGAAGTCTTGCTGGGTCTCCAAAAACTCGATTACCCCACAGTAACTTTTATTTATAGGCTGACATATCTTTAGCACCGAAAAGAATATCTACTTATACTCTTAAAATAAATCGGTAAGTGAGGTTTCTAGTGACTCAAGATAGCTGTTTTTATTCTCACTTTCTGTACATGGAGTATAAGTATCAGTGTTTCAATGATAGTATTAATAGTAACACTCCCTTTGACTGATTTTCATTTTACAGGTGCTTTCATGAAGCAAAGTCCTAGTAAATAAGAGATTTCTGAGTTCAAATGGTCAAATGTTGGTTAGAGCATGTTCTAACAGGATGACTTAGTAACAAATATTTAACTTCCTTACGCCTCAGTTTTCTAGACTGTACAATGAGGGTAGTGCGGTACCTCACTAATGGAATTGTATGTGGATTAAATTAGGTAATGCACACAAAGAAACAAAGCAGTAGGTTCCTAACTGACCCTCATGACAAGCTGATGAGGGTTCTGGGACTCAGAGTGGTTCACTGCAAGTCACAGGCTGGTGAGCAGCAGAGCCAGAGCTGGAATTCGCATTTCGTGTCTTGGGTTCCCATGCCGAGTTCCCGTCCTTCCCGCCCCCTAGCCGTCCCTCAAAAGCAAAGCAGTCCAAGTAAACCGAACACGAAGTCATGTAATCATGAACTTTTATGAGAAGGCAGGTGATGTTCTGACCTCCATTCTAAAGAGAAAAAGATGTTTTTGTTGAATCAGCCCACTGTTCTATCACATGGGATGGCTCTCCAGGTCAAGAGATGAAAGACACTCGTTTGCATTAGACAGCCGCTGCTGTCTGTGTTCACAATGCAACGTGGAATGAACAGATGGATTAAAGCCTGTCTAGTAACTCACACAAGCAGAGGGGGGATGGATTCCCTTGATCTTGCTGATAACAGCTCTACCAGGTACAACAGCTACCTAATAAATATTCATTAGTATCAACTCACTGGATACAGAGTGGTTTGATTTTGAATGTTAAATCAAGTTCCCTCCGTGGTGAGAAATTAATAATAATGCGCTTAGCCTTTATGTTTCGTGGGCTTTTAAGTGTTGCATCACACCATGCGTCGTTCTTGAAATACTGTTTGCTCAGGATTGGATCTAATGCACCAGCCGAACTTGCGCTTAAGCTTTTGCGTATGATGATGCATCCTGCTTTTTCTCTTGGTTTCCATGGGCGTTCACATTCTCTAATGTCATTGGAAAGTGATTACCCTCCGGTTTCATCATCCGAGTAACCATGATGTTGCTTCTTCCCCCCTTTCAGATATCGATGAGTGTGCAGCTAAGATGCATTACTGTCACGCCAACACCGTGTGTGTCAACCTGCCGGGCTCATATCGCTGTGACTGTGTCCCAGGGTACATCCGTGTGGATGACTTCTCTTGTACAGGTGAGCGTCAGGGGGCTGATTCAACCCTTTTCTGCATCATAGCGGTGTCGTTCTACTGAGCTTCAAGTGCACTAAGTGCTGTTTTGGCCTGAGGAGTCCTTCTCTTGCATTATTTCACCCTCGCCTTTTGAGAAAAAAAGCAATAAAGAAAGGTCATCTGCATAATTTACTTCCACTCCCAGCATTTCTGCCTGTGTGTGAGATCATGCGTGCATGGGTGTGTGGCTGGAAATTCAAGTCCCAGTTGCCTATAGTAACACTGAGGGACTTAGAGCCATCAGTCCTATATTGTATCGAACTATTTCCTTCCATCATAATGAAATGCATTTTGTATATAAGAAAATGTAGTTTGTTCCCTCATTGGGAAAGACAAGGATTAAACTTAAGGGGGAAGCAGGAATACCAGGTGGGCAGGGATTGGGCACATGGGAGCTAGTCAAGACTTTTGACTGATATGCTAACAGTCAGTTGGCCCTCTCTTCTCCCTGTATCACTGGGCTGTCAGTACTAACATGGGACTCCAGGGCTTGTGGTTGGTTCCTTTATGTGAGTAATGCTGGCTTTGTGGGGCATTTGGGTTCCCTTCCATTCTACTTCCAATCACGTAAGTGGGGTCATGAACAGTAAGTTGGTTAAGGGTGGTAGAAGATTCTGAGTATTCCTTCTCTCGATCAGACTCTGTGAATGAGCACCCTGAAACCACTGAGCTGTTAGTCACATTGTACCTTTCCCTGACTCCTGCATCTTTGTCTTTATCCTGATACCATTGGCATATAAGAGCTGAAGTCTTCACTCAGAAGAAAATGCCACTCTTTTCTTAATGTATTTTTTTATGAGTGACCTTCTGAAAAGAGCAAAGAGTCAGAAGAGTTAAGGAAGCAACGTTTGTATGTCCAATACCTTTGCCATGGATTGTTGTATATTTGTTACTGTTCTGTAACCAAGGGGCTGGTGATCTCAGATTGATGGCAGTTTCTGACAGCCACAGAGGCCAACTCTCATTTATCTGTCTTTTATACAATATAACTAAAGTTCCAAGAGGAAAAAAAGAGACTGTATAACCATACCATGCTGAGATCTCAACATTTTAAGGGGACACAAATCTTTTGGACCTCTACACAAACACAGTCTAAAAGTCTGTGATGTTATAGATGACTATTTCTCTGTTCTTAATTGTAAATCAATGTCTTGACTTATTTTAACCCTAAGACTGGAAGGAACTGGTGAATGCCCTCCCAACGTAGTAGTACGGCATCAGGCAACTCAATAAACCTTAATTAAAGCCCTGCCGTGTGGAAAGGCCCCGTTGAAATTGCATCAGAATGCCACCGAGGAAGGCAGGCAGGCAGGTGCTGGTGCTTGTCGAACCCCTAACGAATAAGGACAGGTGCTCTGTCTGGTGGTATATGTGCAGGACCAGATGTAACATGAATTATTTGAAGAAGTAGCTCCAGAATTACTTTTCGAAAGGAAATGGCATTACTTGGAGTAAAAGGCAGGGCTGTGGATAGGAGTGGGTACCGAAGCGCTCCATTCCCCTCTTCCAAAAAGACCACGCAGCTCTGCAAGAAAATACCTGTACGCGCGTAGGTACACACACATGTTTTGTTTTATTTATGTGTGTATATTTTGTCTGAGAGGGAACAGAAACGTTAGAACACAAGAGAGAAAAACAAGAGGGAGGAAGGAAGAACCAGTCAGGGCAGAAGTCTGGGTGCTGTGGAGGACAGAGGGCCAGTGAAAGCGGCCCAGATGAAGGAAAACTGAACGGACTTGGAAGGGTAGGAATATTTAATGTGAGGTCTGTTCCTTCTTTTGCTATTCCATATGCAATGCAAGTCTTCCACGTGACTTTCAAACCTCCAGCAAAGTCACCTACCCTGAGCACTAGGTAAACTCTCCTGTAGTGGAGTGCTGGTTAACATGGTGGACAATAGAAGTGGCACCCGTGTACACAGGATGTTGAGGCCTCAGAGGCGGAGGTAACCATTGTAAAGTAACTGTTCCCATCCCTCTCTCTGCCCTGCCCCCCAGGATATACTCATACCCACACGCATCACTTTCACCACAGCCTCCTTCCAGGAATTTCAGAAATCTTGATGAAGGCTTTGAACTTCACAGGTCATAGAAGTGGGAGTAAGATCTTTTTCTTTAAAGAAATCTTCCTTTGATCCCAGATTGCTTCCTACTTACTGCCCCATTCTTCTGCTTCTATTCACAGCACAACTTCTTAATTTGTGTGGAGTTATTGTCCTCCTTGACACTTACTCTCCTTCTACCCTCCGCCACCCTGTCCTGCAAGGCTTCTGGGCTCACCATGCCACAGAGACTGTACCTGTCACAGTCGCCACGAACTCCACCTTGCTAAGTGGAATGCCCTTATCTTCTGTGATCTCTCTGCAGCATTTAGCAGAGCTGACCACACCTTCCTCTTTTAAAGACATCCTTTTCTTGACTTTTGAGACATCCTCTCTCCTGATTTCCATTCTATCTCAATGGCCATGCCTGCCCATTCTCCTAGCAGTTTAGGTTAGAGCGCCATAAAGCTCTGCCCTGTCCCCATTGTTGTGTTCCCCTCCGTAGTCTTTTTAGATGCATTTGTTCCATCCTAGGACTTTTAACAGCACTGTTGTCAATAACACTTACATATCTATCCAGTTCCAATCTTTCTGCTGAGCTTCTGAATCATGTAGTCAACTTGGCATCTATGCATAGATATTTCATAGGCATTTTATGTTCAACACGTGTAAGAGAAAACTATTGATGTTTTTCCCGCCTCTGCAAACCTCCTCCTCTTCCAGTTTTCTCCGTCTCAGTGAATAAAAGCAACATCTATCCAGTTTTTTAGCCAAAAAATCTAGGTGTTATACTTGATTCCTTTTCTTCTCCTGCCCCTGCACTTTTGGGCCAGGCACCAGTCTGGTTGCCTGTGCTCTCCATCCCCTGCCCTGTCTGTCCTCTTCTGCCCACATCCAGTGCCACCACACCGCTGGACCACTGCTACAGGGGCCTCCACGCTGCACTTTCTGCCCCAGTTTTCTGCCACTAGAACTCTCTCCTGGTATAGCAGCTAGAGCAAACTTTTTAAAGCAGAAATTATACAAATCCACTTAAAACTCTCAGGTGGTGTCCCATTACACAGAAATCAGCTTCATTCTTCTCTTGATATTAAAACCTGTAAGGCATTTCTTCTTCCAACCTCTCTCACTTGATCTCGTACATTTCCACCCTGGCCATTATGGGGCGGCTGCCTCGACTTTTGACTTTTTTTTCCATTCAACAAACTCGTTCTGCTCTAGGACCTTTGCGTGCGCTGTTGCTCCTTCTTAGCACTGTTTTCCTCTTGATATCTGCCGGACTGGCTCTTTCTTGTCATTCAGTTATCAGCATAAAAATCATCAGCTTGGAGAGGCTTTTTCTGATGAACATAAATTAGCCTCCCATTTTTCTGTCTTATCGCCTGATTTCAATTCTCTGGATATTACTTATCACTGTTTGAAGTTTTATTATTTTTTGTATGTGATTTATTAATTTTTTTTCTTTCTTTGAGAATGTAAGCTCTGAGAACAGAGACCTTTTTCCCTTTATTCACTACTCTGTCTTGGCTACTTAGGACAGAACCTGGCAGAGAGCAGTGATCAATAACTATTTGTTAAATGAAGGAATGGATTAATACATTGACCTTGGGTTCATTATTTATCTCTCTGAATTTCATTTATAAAATACTGTTGATATGTACTATATCTGTGGGTTTTGTAAAAATAAAATGATGTGTGTGAAAATATTTACCATGGTCCTTAAATCAGTCAGGATAGGATGTTCTGTAGTGCCAATAACCCCAAATATGACTGACTTGAAATAAGAAGAATTTATGTCTTGCTCGAGCATTATGCCTATCAGGGGTCAATAGGAGGGATGCCGAAACTCACCATAATTCGTTTGGATACAAGGTGATGGAATAATCACTATTGTGAACATGCTGCCACCATACAGGGAGGAGAGGGCCTGGATGGTCTGCGTCTGCCCTTAAATGTTCTCACCAGGGGATGATACACTCGGATTTCCCTTCTACCCGTCACTCATTGACTAGACGAGTCACAGGTGCCCAACCAACTATGAGGGGACAAGGAAATGCAGTCCTGCCTTGTGCCTAGAAGGGTAAGGAATCAGAAACATTTGGTGAATGGAGCTAATGAATACTATAGTGACTGACACCTAATATATTCTCAGCAAATTTTGTTCCCTTTGACATGTGGAGTTTGCTGATGAAAATAACCTTTTTTTCAAACATCAGTTCACAATGCGATGGGGAAATTAATCTCAAAAAAATAATTATGATATTAAGCACATTGTATTAAGTGCTATGATGGAAGTACAAGCAAAATGCAATAAGAAAAAGGTGCTTTTGCGAGATGGCGTGTTTGGAATGTGTTTTACAAGCCGAGAGGAGCTACTGGAGTTGACCAAGGCCTGGTAGCATGCATTGCCCAAATGACCGGATTTCATAGTGGAAAATACTGAAGGGAATGAGTAGACGGAAGAGACAAGCATTCTCCCTGGTGGTAATTTCTCCTCTAGACCAGACTCAAGGATCTCCACTGGACACCTTCGTGGTAGGCTAGAACGCTGCCCTGAACATAAGCTAGTTTGGCCAAACGTGCTCTTTATTTTCTGTGATAGAGTCGCTCCCCACCTCTAATCGCTGCCATTTCTTTATTGGCAAAGAACACTTCTTCCCCTAAGTGGTTATGTGCCAGTGTAATAGATGAGGTGTATGATAGATGTCTGTGGCCGTGTCTTTTCAGTGTCTCATTTCCAGAAGACAGTTTGCTGGGAGAAACTGACGGGCCCGAAGGCCCCCTTTGTTTTCCCCGAGTTCCTGGCCCAGCATTTCTTGACCATCGATGTGCCTTTTCCCCAGTGACCGCAGCGTCTGCTGATGCCGTTTAGTTGATTTCCCAAGTACATCAAGGTCATCCCCAACACCCCCCCTTTTCAGTATGCCATTTAGCCGGATACTCATTTTTTCAAAGTCAATAGTCCTATTGGAAAATTCTGTTTGTTTAAAAATTAGTGAGCCTAGAGTTACATCAGGTTTGGTGATACATTGATTTACTGAATAATTGATGCATGCGTTCATTCACTCATTTATCCATCCATCATTTTATTTGTGTATCTAATATGCAATTACAAATGCAATATGCCACTGGGATTCAGGGAGTTCAGTGTTCGTGACACAACTTCAAGTGAAAAAACCCAAATGTTTGGTCACCATCGAAAATGGGCTGGGGTTTACCAAATTAACCTCACTTCAAAGTCTTAGCAGAGTTGGGACGACTATTAGCTGTTTAACCTCTTGTAGTTGTGGGTCCTTGACAGAATCCAGAAATTCCAAAACAGCCTTTTCCAATCCTGTGTGCCAACAGTGTTCCATTCAGAAAAACCACCCATGAGACAGTAAGTGTGGGGTGTCATCCTGGCAGGGAAAGGCATTGTAGCAAACAGAAAAGAAGCTTTAGCTTTTTCCTAGTTAAAAGTAAAAAAAAAAAAAAAAAGTATCTCTGGGATAATAAAGTTCTGGGAGATCAACATTGATGATGATTATCTGGGACTTAAACAATGTGCTCTAAGGTAATTATTTTACACCTGGGACCTGGGGATTCCTTGTCACGACCACTTGTTATAGAGGAAACTCGTACTTTCTCATAGAGAAGTTTCCCTTGGCCTTTGAAAGGGTGAAATCCAAAACACTGGCCTTTGGCGCTGGGCGAGTCTGTGGCCTTGGAGTTGGTGTAGTGTGTGTGTTCTCTCCTGTGAGGGATCCTTGAGTTGTGCTTGTTCTTCTGTGAATTTTGAAACTGAGGAGTGCTTGAAATGGAGATGGGGGGTGGGGTTCTTTTCTCTCTACCCTTTCATTTTTGGAATGGTCAAGCTACTTGATTTAGTGGTCCGCCACTTGCATTTATCTCCCTGTAAATTCCGGTGTTTAGGCTGTCTGATAAGATGTTATCCTTAGATATTCAGGCAGCTTTGAAGGAGGGCACTCGTGATTTATGACAGAAGCATGCAGTAGTAAGACAGGTACTTGACAGTAATGGGTAAGCATTCATTTTTATGCCAAAAACTTGCCATGAAGGTAAGAAATAAAGGGAACAAGCGAGATAACAAATATCCCATGTGATTTTTATTACCTTGCTGAAAGGCTTTTTATTTTCTTGATATTGACATGGGTAAAAGCTTGAAGTATATGTTTGAAATACTCCAAGCAGGCTTAGTTAAAGAGTTAGATGTAATTGTCTATTAATTTAATGGTTTACATTAAATAGTTGTAATGAAATGAGGTTAGACAACAGCATAAAGACTTAGGAGTAAAAATTAGCTGTTAGAAATTCCAGATGCGTTCTCTGGAAAATGCTTTCCTGCTAAGGCTGATGAAATACGGATCTTTTTCAAATGTGAGATGCCTGATGCTTTCTCTCTGAGCAGAGACATATATAATGAGCTAAAACAGAACCTTCTATACCTTGGTAGAGTGTACTAGTAATTTAACTACTGATTATCCTCATTTTTTCAAGCATACAGCATGTAGACTACTTTTACTTTAGTGAAAAAGACTAAAAGCAAATCCTTTAGAATGCAAAAATACTTTTTATTAAAGATACCAGCCAACATGTATTGAATGTTGAGTTAGAAAAGTCAAACTAAGACGTGTACTGTTGGATAGTTCAGAACCCAAGTCTAAACTCTGATGATTGTTAGGAGATATTTGCCTTTTGTTTTGATTTCTTTGGCTGGCTGGCACATCTTTTTGTTTCGTTTCTTGTTTTAAAGAGCTGACTCTGTTATTCTCTTTCCCCTTCAGAGGAGGGATGTGAGAGTATCACAAGCAGGATTCCAAAACCCTAATTCTTTAGGACAGAGGTTTTCAACCTTCAACTTAGGTTACATTCACTCAGGACACAAACACCCCCCCCCAAAAAAAAAAATTGCACACTTGAGACTTGTGCCTTGAGATCTAGATTTTCACTTTGTCTGGTTTTGTGACCTGGCTTCAGCGTCTTCGTTGAAATAAATGTCCAGGTGATTCTCACGGGCAGTCATGGCTGAGAGCCACTGCTTTGGTAGGACAGAGAGGGCTGGAGACTGGAGAGAATGTCAGAGGGCAGTCGGGAGGAAGAAGCGTTACCCTCTACATTTTGGACTGGAAAAGGATGCGCTGGCACTGGTGGTGGCACACGTGGGTCAGGAGGTCCTGAGAGCAGAGGCCTGGATGGTACCTGGAGGAAGGGCCCTGCCTCCAAGTCCGGTCTCCGGGGTGTGAGACTCTGGAGAGAGAAAGCCTGTGCGATGCCTGTGCCCGTGCGGCCTCACAGGGAGGGCCTGAACCTTCCACTGCGGTGTGACTGCTGTGAAACCTCACAGAGCCCTGAAGGGAATTGGGACATCTCCGTGGTGACCTGTGTGTTCCATGGGCCAAGAACCAGATGGCTCTTTCTGCCAACATCTCAGTCACTTGGAATCCTCTAGAGCCATGACAGACACATCCTGATGGAAGCAAGGAATCATCCAAGTGACTGAGGCTGTGCTTCCATCAGCCAGAAAGAGTAGATGTTCAGAAGCATTCATTAAGTTGAAGTGAAGGAATTAAAGAAGCTACATTACATGCATGTACACCTGTGACTGGGCTATTCTACCCATCAGATGTGAAAGAAACAAGGTAACAAAAGGAGAAAACAGGAAAAAATAAGAGGCCACTCTAAACAGGGATTGTGGGGTAGAAATTCGTGGGATGTTTGGTTTTCCAGGGCAGTTTCTCTTTTCTGTATATAGCCTGGAAAGCGGAAGACTGAATATTTATTGAACCGATAATAGCAGAGTTAAAATAATGATAAGTCCTATTTAAAGCTAGCAAATGTGTCTTAGGGAGGATATCAAAGGGATTTCCCTTGAGATTTCAGAATGAAAATAAGTCTGTAGCATTGGTCCAGTGTTTGGAGTCTTTGCTGGGTTTCAGTGGGAGTTCACTGTTATTCCAGCTTGTATCTGACTGTAAAAGATGCAGACCACATTGGCTGCTGCGCGGCAACCAGGATGAGTGATGGAGTTTGCCCCCAGTGTGTTTGTGCACAGGCCTATTAAGTACTGTGCTGGCCTTGACCCAATTCATCATCAAACGCTTGTTAATATCTCCAAACCCTTTGTTGTTGGAGTCGTTTGCTCAGAATCACAGTTCAGCTTTCACGTAAGGAAGGAGTTGGGTCTGGATGCTTCAGCACTTGCACCGCGGTAGGCCCCTCTTGCAGCCCCGCGCACACCCACATTTCCGACAACACACAGAGTGCACGTTTCTCCTCAGTAACCCAGTGAGCTGTCTTACATGGCTTATTTCCATTTCAAAGACTTCGTGAATGCGTATCTGTTTTGATACTTTCCTAAGTGTAGAAAGGTGTCTTTGAATTTAGTTTCTTTTCTCAAGATAATTGAGGAAGTACATGAATTATTCTTGGGACAGAATGAACACTCTAAATTCTTGTGGTTAATATCTAGTGTGGAAATGCTATCGGTGGCAAGCTTTGGCTCCGCTATTGATTTACTTTGTGAATTGGAAAGCCGTTTCAGTTCTTCGGCGCTATCCTCTGTGCATTCTCACAGAGTTGGTGCAAGTGGAGGCGAGACGATGGAGCTACATCAGCGCAGATGACTTTATCTGAAAGAAGAAAAAAACCCACCTGACTCAAAGGATAAATATATTCCCTCATGACAAAAAAGCCTGGAGACAGTGTTTCTAGGATTAGTTCATTGAGCTGCTTCCTGACACCATAACTCTGGCTGTTTCCAGCTTTTTACCTGGTGATTTTCGGCACGTGGTTTGAAACAGTCTGGCTCCCTTCACGGTCTTGACGTGGTTGAAGCAGCTCCCAGCATGACACCTTGAATTAACTAACTGTTTCCCCAAGGCCAGGAGGAAAAGACCTCCTTCCTCGAGTCCTTTGTTAACACCAAGGATAACTTTAGCAGGAGTCCATCCCAGCATGTTTGTTTTCACATCTCATTGGACAAAGTTGTTTAACATAGCTATTAATAAAATATACCTTAGAGAGGCAAGTGGAATTACCTTGAATCAACATTTATCTAAGTGGCTGGCGCAGTCCCTGCCTTTGCTTACAGTGCTTTGCTAACTTACATCTAAACAAAATTTGAGTTCCAGTCAAGAGAAGTTGTGTGTGAGTGTGTATGAGTGTGTGTGTGTGTGTGTGTGTGTGTCGATCCACAATTGTGTAGGTAATCAACAGCACCTATTATATTCACAGCGTTGAAAACATTACTTCAAGCTCAGGAGTAATTAGAACAAGTGCAGTTAGATACTAATTATACTAAATTCATGTCTTTGACTATCGGTGTGCAGCTGTAGAGACATATATTTACGTATGTGTCCATCACCCACTGCTGGAGACGGTTCGGGAAATATACACCTTCATACGTTGCAGACAGGAATGTAAACTGACAGAAGATTTCTTGGGGATGTCTTGCCAGTACATATCAGAAGGCCTGGAAGTATTTATTTATAGAAATTTATTCCAAGGAAACACTGAGTTAAAATTACTTACGTGAGAAGATTTTTATTGTGGCCATTTTCCCCATTTGTTATTTGTAACAAAAAAAACTAGAAGCAATTGAAATGTGAATTAATGGAAGTTTGATTAAATAAATTATAATACATCTGTATGTTAGAATATGACGAGTATTAAAATAATGTTTTGATGTCTATTTAGTGTCAGTGGAAAGTTCGCACCATACAGTATGATGAGATTTGAACCAGTATGTATACTGTTTTCCAATTACAATAATAAAAAAATAAAAATTATGTGCAAACACATATGCAGTCACACACACACACAGACACACAGGCACATAGAAACACATGGAGGATATTCCCCCAAATAAATAATTAACAGAATCTGCGCTTGATGTTTATAACATGATATTATTTCATTACATTATATGTATTTTCCAAATTTTCTGTGGAATGAAATACAATGCAATGAGTCTGCATTATATTTTATTATAAAAATTGTTATGAAATATTAGAGAACAGAAAATGCTAAACAAAGATGACACAGAGGTATTTCTCTAAAGTCTGCTGTCATCCCACTAGATGGAACTTTTTTAACGTTTATGGCTCGGCAGTGCTGATGCTTCTCATCCTCGTTGACACACAATAGACGATGGGTCTGAACCGAAGCGGTGAAGAGAGGCGGCATTGTTCCACCACGTTCCTGCAGAATTTGATTGGCCAACGTGACGATTGAGGGCAGTTTAATTTACTGTGCGTTTCTCCTTCTTTGTGGATCCTGGAAGGGGATCCGATAGCCAGGCCCTACCCTGCTCTCTCTCTCAGAGGCCCTGCTGGTGAGGTTCCCAGGTTCAAGGCGCATGGTCCACTGGACTGTGGACTGTGGTCCATTTTTGGACTGTGGCCATGACAGAGAGAGACACGGGTGGGGGGGAGGAGACAGAGAAGACCAGGGTTTCCATAGCAAAGCAACCACTAGGTGAGACTCAGTCAACGTAGAGTCTCGCTCTGCCTCGGCCACTGGCTCACCGAACGCGTGTCACCACTCAGCACTCTCCTCTGGGCTCAGGCAGAGGAGCTGAGATTTCAAATAAGGTGTTTTTTGAAATAAGTACAGCTTCTTTTTAAAAAAATAACTTTGCAAAAGAATATAATAACTTGTCCAGTTCCTTGATTCTGTAAGATACGGTTCGTGACCTCCGGGAGGTAATGGCCTCTTAGGGGGACATAAAATTTACATTTAAGAAGAGTGATTTTATAGCGTGTGTAACTGAGTGCCAGACTGTGAGGCATGGGCAATGAATGCTGTGGGAAAGACCGTGGCTGTGGGAGAAAGGGCATTCATTCGTGTACGGAAGAGATAAAGCGTTTTCCACAGGAGGTTCTGAGGCAGTTCGATTTCGATGTCGAATGGGAGACCAGGCGTAGAAGAATTGAGAAGTAATGGGGTGATTGGCGCTTCAGAAACAGATTGGTCTTCTTGTTTGCGGATCTAAAGTGTGACCTGGGGGTGACCTGTGCAGGAGTGGGGGAAACGGAAGGCTCTGCGTCAGACAGACCAGCCTGGGCTCCCGCCCCAACTCCCGGCCTTCAGTCATGGCATCAAGGGCTGGGGCACGGACACCCCTTTCAGAATCTTGGAGAAGTTCATGGGGTAATGTTTATGAAGTGCTTGGAAGAGGGCTCGGCCCAGAGAACATCCTCAGTAAATGTTAGCCCCTCGTTGTATTTTGCAGTTGAGGAATCCAGTGTGAGATGCAGGGAGGGTAGGGAGCCGTGCAGAGCCGCCGTCTGGGAAGTCGTGGGGCGTTACGGGAGGGCAGGCCTCCTGACTCCAGAGACTCCGGTGCAGCCTCAGAGCTCTTTTGAAGATGCCTTTATCATTTAAAAAAATTACTGAACTTATTGGCTTGACATGGATTACTACACTTACATAGGTTTCACGTGTACAGCTTTATAACACATCTTGTATATTGTGTTGTGTGTTCGCCTCCCAAAGTTAAGACTGCTTTAGTCACCGTTTATCACCCTTTACCCTCTTACCCCTTCTGCCTGCCCCTGGCCCCCAGTCCCCCTGGTAGTCACCATACTGTCTAGGAGGGTTTGGGGTTTTTTTTTGCCTGATCTTTTCACCTATTTCACCCAGTCCCCCAATGCCTCTCCCCTCTGACAGTTGTCCGTCTGTTCCCTGTATCTATGAGTCTGTTTCTATTTTGTTTGTTAGTTTATTTTGTTCATTTTATTTCTCTTAGCATAATGCTCTCCAGGTCCATCCAAACTGTCGCAAAAGGTAAGATTTTCTTCCTTTTACTATCCAGCAGTATCGCATTGTGTAAAGGTACCACATCTGTATTACCTACCCGACTACTGGTGGGTGCTTGGGCTGCTTCCAAATCTTGGCTGTTGTAAATAATGCTGCGGTGAACATAGGGGTGCATATATTCTTTCAAATTACTGTTCCAGGTGTCTTTGGATATATTCACAGAAGTGGAATTGCTGGATCATAAGGCAGTTCAGTTCCATTTTAAATTTTTTGAGGAAAGTCCATACTGTTTGGCACAGTGGCTGCACCAGTCTGCATTCCCACCAACAGTGCAAGAGGTTCACACATCTAATGAGAACGCCACCTTGTCTGCAGATGCTCAGTACACAATGGCTGCTACTAGAATGGCAGAAAGAACTGCGACTTTGGCCAAGAGAATCCTATTTAACTCACAGCTGCTCCCTTTACAAGCTTTGGGAATCTTCCGGTTCCTGAGATGTTCCATGCCTCAGTTTAGAACACCACGAGAGAAGGTCGGGTTTAAAGGTTTCAACCCATGAAAGAGCCCAACCCAATGACTGAATCGCAGATGGCACTCAGTATTGAAACCCTGAAACTTCTTTACCAAATTCCCCCTCCTAACCATCCCCTTCTCACGGAGGAGCGTTTGAAGCGCTTCAGTGGATGCCACGGTGCCTTGATGCACATTTGGAGGACCACTTGCTTTGAGAACTCAGTTTCTGTAGATGGTGTTCAGGTGTTTTGGGAACAGGGGCCTGCAGTCAGGTGCCTTCCACTGGTGGATTAAGGAGACCAGTAAGAAATGGATTTCACGGTGGTTTGTGATGAGCAAGGAGTGTGTTTTTTTCTTCTTTTTTTAACAATGGAGAAAACAGTCTTTTTATTTTTAAGTCCTCACCTGAGGATCTGTTTATTGATTTTAGAGAGTGAGAAAGGGAGAGGGAAAGAGAGAGAAAAACATCAGTCGGCGTGCGCCCTGATGGGTACTAAGCTTTGGAATGTGTTCTGGAAGCTCCCTTTTAACTTTGAAGTTTTTTCCTGAGAAGGGAAACCCATTCACCTGCAAACACCTTTGGCATGTATCCGCTCTGCTGACTGGCATCTGGTTAGGTTTTGGGAGTAGCCACAGGACAAATTGCTTTCAGAAGGATGGAATGTCAGAAGCTTGCTCTAGCTTCCACTCCAGAATGAGGTCGTTGGCAGCTGGAAAATGTCCTTGGAGAGGTTTATGGCAGAGAGGCATGCAAAAAAAAATAGCAGTTTGATAAAACTGTATAAGGGACTTTCTAATTATAATAGTAATACATGCATATTACAGTAACATTAAGAAATAGAGAAGAATAAAAA
>PVKM010032897.1:0-16201 GCA_004027735.1 Carollia perspicillata
TTTGCTGCCTTTTAGATTCTCTCTTTGTTTTAAAATTTGGCATTTTAATTATGGTGTGTCTTATAGTAGGCCTCATCAGGTTCATCTTGATTAGACCCTCTGTGCTTTCTGAACTTGAGTGGCCTTTCCCCTCTCCTAGTTGGGGAAGTTTTCTGTCGTTATTGTTTCAAAGAGGTTTTCTATTCCTTAGTCCTTTTCTTCTTCTTTTGGTATTCCTATAATTCTAATGTTGTTATGTTTCATGTTGTCCTGCACTTTCCGTAGTTTTTTTACTCTTTTTTTCATTCTGCTGCTCTACTTGGATATTTCTTTCTACTTTGTCTTCCAGCTCACTAATTTGGTCCTCTGTTTCATCTAGACTGCTTGTAATTCCTTCTTGCATAATTTTTTTTATTTCAGATATTCTATTCTTTATGAATTTCTGGTTCTTGTTTATAGTTTCTCTTTATTTTCTCATACTGTTTTAGTTCCCAGTCAATTCCTTGTTTTCTGTGAGCTCCTTGAACATTCTTATAACTTTTTTTTTAAATTCTATGTCTAACAGATTCCTTGCCTCAAATTGATTTAGTTCTTTTTTCTGGGGGTTCTTCCAATCCTTTCTTCAATGGCTCTTTCTTTGTCTCCCCATTTCAGTAGCTCCTTTTAGTTATTTATGTTATCCAAGATATTCTCCTTTGTCAGTTGTCTTCATAGGGTGTTGTTCTTTGGTAGAAGATCTGTGTGACTTGATGGTGCAGTTTCTGTGGTCTCCTTGTCTGGATAGCATAGGGTTTCCTTTTCTTCCTTTTGTGTGGGCTCTCTTGCTGCATTTGGGCTTTACTGGGTGGTGGCTTCTATGTTGTTTGGTTTTGCCCTCGAGTGGGTGTACTGGTAGTCACATCTCCCGCTTTGTCTTGTATGCTGTTGTATAGGTGTTGGTTAACCTGTGCTATTACCAAGCAACCGAACCTTTGTTAGCAAATGGGACTACCCTATTGCATCAACAATCTCAACTGCACTTGAACAAATATTGATAATGGTGAGGAGAGACCACATATATTAAAAGACATGACAAAGGAATTATGAGATAATCCAAAGAGGGTTAAATATTATTGAGCCATAAGGGATAGCAGGATTTATTTGAGTAAGGATAGAACTGAGGTGAAAATAGAGAGAGAACAAAATTTTAAATGTAAACAAAACACATAAGGGTGATGAGGACAATGGGGTAAGAAAATTGAAAATTATACTATGATATCTGAATGAGACAGATTTAAAATAGGGAGAGAGAAAATCCTATTTAGGTCAAAGTATAATGATAAAGGTATTGAACCAATGGGAGCAAAAGTGGAGAAAACCCACAATAGGGTTAGGAGCAAGGACAGGTGAAAGAAGTTTGATAAAAGTGGAATTGGAATAAAACTATTGTACTATAGCAAAAATTAAATATGAAATGTCTACCATAAAGTAAATGATTTTAAGAAGATGGAGAAAGCAAACTAATATGTGTAAGGAGTGAAGCCCAGGTGAGAGAGGGGGAAAAGAAACAAATAAAAATAGAAAAAATGAAATATGATTCCTCACTCAATTGACTAGGGGCAAAGGAAAGGCAAAATAGAGTAAGACAAGGAGAGAGTTTTCTATGAGGCTTAAAGAACCAACAATAGTGAACTATGAATTTCACTGGAATAGGGAGGGTGTTGGAATAAAAAAAATTCACTGGAACAATACAGGAATAACTGTGGTATTTTGCCTAACTAGCCACTGTTTATATAAGGAAGAAAAGAAATAAGACTCTTATTAGAGGGGGAGAGGAATGCTCGTGACTTAAGAAAGAGGAACACTTTTGCGAGATTAGATGGAGGAGAAATAGTGAGAGTAAGAGATAGGAAGTGAGTGTAGTGTGAGAGCAAATAAGATTACCACAACAGTAATAAAGATCAGGAAGATAACAATGGATTAAGATCAGTGAGGGGTGCTTTGTGGTCTTTGGAATAACATTAATATGATAAAAATAGATAATCTGAATTTAAAAAATAAATAATAAAAAAACAAGAGTAGTTAGTTATTTGGAGTACAAGTGATGTAAAAGAAGAAAAGATGCAATATGACAGGTAGCAAAACAAGCAAAAACAAAGCAATCAGGTAAAAGGAACAAACACATAACAATAACCTATATAAATAAAAAGAAGAAATAAATTAATTATTTTTAAATGCAAGTTTTAATGAAGGGCAAAGTGAACTTTGTCTCAGGTGTTGGTTTTTGCCTTCTGATTTTTTTCTTAATTCGACTCTGTTTTCCTCTTAGGTCTAGAACTTATATTTGAATAAAAAGAGAAAAAGGAAAGAAAAGGAAAAAAAGAAGAAAGAAAAAAAAAGAAAAGAAAAAGATTGTCCCCTGCTGGTAGTTGCTAAGTGTGCTTGGCCAGTTTTGCAGATCCTGCAGTCTCCTGCAGGCAGTGGGATTTGGGCTCTGTTTTTACCTTGTAGTAGTTCTGCTTAGAAGTGGACTCACTCTGGGCTGCAATAATCACAGGTGCCCAGTTTCTAGCCCATGACCTCTGAGTGCTGTGTGACACACACTCTTTACTTTGTGCTTTTGCATGTGTATAAACCACCTCGTTTTGCACCCCTTTGATCAATTTGTGAGGCAATTCCAGAGTCTATCTCAGACATGGCCAATAGAGGCCCTCCTCTTCTCCCAGTTTTGGGGCAGCTAGGGTCTTCAACACTCTCTGGTACTATTCCAGACTTGCCAGCTACCACTGTCCTGGCCTGTGTGAACAGCCAGCTGCATATGTGCTTGTGCTCCCTGCGAGACTTTTGTTTCTACCTCAGCAATCTTTATTCATAGGTCTCTCCTATGAGACCTATTCAAAGATTCAATGAAATTCCTATCAAGATTCCAATATGTATTTCACATAACTAAAATGAATATTTCAAAAAATTATATGGAACCAAAAAGTCCCCACATAGCAACAGCGATCTTGAGAAAAGTAACAAAGTTGGAGGGATCACACTACCTAATATGAAACTATACTATAAGACCTTAGTAATCAAAACAGCATGGTACTGGCAAACAATAGGCACATAGATCAATGGAATCAAATAGAGATCCTAGAAATAATCCCATATTTTTATAGTCTAATAATATTTGACAGAGGACTCAAACACATACAATGGGCTAATGATAGCTTATTCAATACATGGTAGTGGGAAAATTGGACAGATACATGCAGAAAAATGAAACCTGACCACCATTCTTGTACCACACATGAGAATAAATTAAAAATGAATTAAAGATTTAAATGTTAGACCTCAAGCCATAACAATCATAGGAGTAATTATAGGTAGCAAAATCTCTGACATTGCTCATATCAGTATTTCCTCAGATATATCTGCCCAGGAAAAGGAAGCAGAAGAAAAAAATAAATAAATGAGAGTACATCAAACTAAAACATTTATGCACAGCAAAGGAAATCATCAACAAAATAAAAGACAACCCACAGAATGGGAGAACATATCTGCCGATACATCTGATAAGAGGTTAATATCCAAAATCTATAAAGAACTTAAAAACCTCAACACTAAGCCCTGGCTAGTGTGGCTCAGTGGATTGAGCACCAGCCTGCAAACCAAAGGGTCATCACTTCAATTCCCAGTCAGAGCACATGCCTAGGTTGCAGGCCAAGTCCCCAGTAGAGGGTGTACAAGAGACAACCATACATTGATGTTTCTCTCCCTGTCTCCCTCCCTTCCTCTCTCTCTAAAATAATAAATAAATAAATTATTTAAAAAGCTCAATACTAAAAAAGAAAAAAAACAACCCAATTAAAAAATGGCCAAATGACCTGAATAAACATTTCTCCAATGAGTACATACAGATAACCCATAGACATATGAAAAGATGCTTAATGTTACTAATCATCAGAAAAATGTAAATTAAAACCATAATGAGATATCACGTTCTACTTGTCAGAATAGCTATCATCAATAAATCAACAAACAACAACTGCTGGCAAGTATGTGGAGTAAGGGGAACCCTTTTGCACTGTGGGTAGGAATGCAGACTTGTGCAACCAAGGTGGAAAGCAGTATGGAGTTACCTCACAAATTAAAAATGGATCTTCCTTTTGACACAACAATCCCACTTCTGGAATATATCTGAAGGAATCCAAAATATTAACTCAAAAGAATGCAAGCACACATATGTTCATTGCAGTGTTATTTATAGTTGCCAAGATATGGAAGCAGTCCAAGTGTCCATCAATAGATGAGTGGATAAAACAGCTATGGGACATTTACCCAATGGAATACTACTTGGCCATAAAAAGGAGAAAATTTACCCTTTGTGACAGTATGGATGGACCCAGAGAACATTATGCTAAGTGAAATGAGTCAGTCAGAGAAGGACAAATACCATATGTTTCCACTAATATGTGGAATCTAATGAACAAACTGAAATAACAAGCAAAATAGAGACAGACTCATAGATAAAGAGCAGGATGACAGCTATGTGCATGGGGGCAGTTAGAAGGTAAAGATATTGAGCAAAAAGGAAAAAGGACTCATGAACATGGACAACACTGTGGGGATTGTATGGGAGAGGAGGGTATAAGGAGACTAAATGGTAATGGAAAAAATAAACAGAAAATCTTTTCATCAACAAAAAACGACAAGATAAAACAAAACAAAACATCAGCAACAAGTAGCTTGGATCTTAGAGTGAGAAACACCCAAGGAAAGAAACAATACTGATTCATAAGCATAGCTACTGGGCCTGGTAGCCAGCCAGATTAAATCCTGCTTTTAGAACTGCTTTTAACATGAGAGTGAATTAGATACTAATGACTGGCTTCACTTTTGCTTGCTTCAGCCAAAGGGGCATTTACTCAGCTGTGTCAGCAGTAGCCATGGACACTTGCTTAAAGTATAATATGGCAAAGTAGATTTTCGGATCCCTCAACTTGCCTAAGTCTAACCTAAGTCTAGAAATCATAGGTCTTTCTGCCTCATGAAAAAGTTGTTCATTCAAGAATAAACCTGGAGCACATGAACTTTGCATCACTGACATCATCATGAATCAGCTTTTCCAAAGGAGTCTATTTTTACTTTCTTTTAACCTGAGGGTAATATGTTTTTAAGATGGATGCAAATGATGTAACAAGACATAGTTTGCCTGGCTGGTGTGGCTTAGATTGAACACACACCTATAGACCAAAGGATCTCTGGTTTGATTCCCAGTCAGGACATATGCCTGGGTTGCAGGCCAGGTCAGAAGTAGTGGGCGTGTTAGAGGCAACCATACATTGATATTTCTCTCCTTCTCTTTCTCCCTTCCTTTCCCTCTCTAAAAAATAAAATAAATAAAATATTTTAAAAAGATAGTTTGTTCTAAAGTGGAAATCATATCTCAGACTTATAGGGTTATTTCTCCAATAAGAGGAGTGTATATGGATGTTTGTTTATGTCTCTGAAATAGGCACTAAGAGGTGGGTAATTTTTCTTTGGCTCTACTCACAAATTGCTTTGAAATTATGTGTAATCTGGTCATGACCCTGAAGTTCACTGAGGATAAAACAACAAAAAAGTGAAACTCAAAGGATCAAATAATAAAAGCAAGTGCAAGAGGAAAGAAATACAAGTTTAAAATGAAATTGGTGTAATTGTTGCTGTATGACCTTCAAAACATAAATTCTCTATTTCATTTTCCTTGTTCCTATTCTGCAGAATGAGATAAAATTAGTATGTACTTCATAGTTTTGTTTCAAAGATTATTTGCACTTATAATATACATAGAACATCACAGTTTCTGACTCATGCTAAACACTAAATAAATGTTTAAGTATAATAATTATTAATAAATTATAATTATGTGTTAGGCTTCATGCATGTTGCAATTTAATATTTAATATTATATTACACAATCCTCATATTTTTAACCTTTTTTAAGATGAAGAAGCTTAAGTAACTTTCCCTGGGTGCCCAAGTGGTAAATAAAAGGGAAAAGATCAACACCTAGATCTACATTTTAAAGCTCATGCCCTACAGATTAAGCTACATATATTATTGTCAAACACTTTTTTACACTCTATCTCTTCTGTAGTAGAAAAAAGATAATCCTAAAATGTGAACAATAATGTTGTGTTTGGTAAATTTTACCCATCTTTTTTCATATGTCCAATGTACTAATCTCTTCTAAGTGTTAAATTCTACATAATGAGTTCCTGAAATCTCCAGAAAATGTGATTTGATATTTGTTAAATATCACTGATGCAGGGACATGGAGTAGCATCGTATGGTATCTGTCATTATTCTTATCTGATATTAATAGTAATGAACTTGAGCTATATTAAAAATAAAAAGAGTTTAATTAAAATAATATATTGGATACCATTATATTGGCTAAGACATGGAATTCTAAGACTGACAGAAACCAAATGGAGTTTGGAGGAATAAGAAGCAAAAAATAGAACAGTAATTTTTTATTCACAACAACCTGTCTAGAACAAAACCTCCAATACTTAATAAGCCTCTATCTCCTCCAAACACAATCATTACACCTGTAGACATGGTAGATGTTTCACTAAATTAATTATAACCTCATTTCAATCTTGTGTTACTCACTTTAGATTTATAATCTCAGATGTTAGCATCCAATTGGTTGAGCCTATGTTATATATCCGTAAACTGGCTGCAACAAAGGAAAGGAACCCTATTAACTTATTAACTAATACATTACACAGTAAAAAGTTGAACAATGAATAGCAAAAAAAAAAAAAAAAAAAAGGAAAGCAGTCTTGAATTCTATTTCCCAGTGGACTTTTTATTAAAGGACTTTTTATTTTGTTAGTTTCCACATAAATTTTCACATTTAATTTAAACAATTTAAGAAACAACACAATAGTCATATTGCTTTTTAAATCTTTATAACTTATTTTAGTTTTCAATTACTTTTGACTTACAATACTAAATTAGTTTCATGTGTAGGCAAAACTAATCTATTTTCCATGTTTCCAGTTATTTTCATATTATATGTAGACCAGTAACAATTTACCAACCTTCATTGGCTTGTACCTCCAAAAGCTGGCATTACTTATATGTTTGTAAAAAAAATTAAAGTCCATTACTGCCATGGCCAATTGGTTAGAGCATTACCCTGATATACCAAGGTTGCAGTTTTGATATCCAGTCAGGACACACATAAAAATAAACTAAATAATTCACAACTAAGTGAAAAAACAAATTAATGTCTCTCTATTTTTCTTCCTCTCTCTCTTTAAAATGGATAAATAAAAAATTAAAGTACATTACTGAGACAAATTTCACTTTGCTATCCTACACATTTTGCATTTTATTGTTTATTTGTATTATTATTCTTTTCAATATTTTTATTTCTTTTATTTGATTATTATTTTAATCCTTTTATTTCTGTTTAGTTTTCTTCATTTTTTCTTTGTTTAATTGCATTGATTGATTGGTTTTCCTTGTTCTCTCTTTTATATTGCATTTTAATTTTTCTTTTTTCAATTCACTCATAGTCCAATAACACACTGCTCTTGGTTTTTTACTTTCTATTCTTTTATTCAGATCCTGTATTTCATGTCATATTATTGTTGTTCTGCTATTATCATAAAAAATATTGTTCCATATTATTGTAAATACTACATAGCAACCCTCTCTGATCCTGGCCCCTTCCACTGTCTTCCTGAGCTTTATTACTGTTCTGGTTAATTCTATTCTCTCACACACTATGCCTAGTTTCTATCCTTTAACCTCACTATATCTTACCATCTAAATTTTCACAAGCACTCTGTTTTCTGGATTCAGCATATATTCTTTGTACCCTTTAATAAGAGTCTTATCTCCTTTTCATCCTATAAACAAACTGGCTAGTTGGGTGAAATACCATAGTTATCACTTTACTTCTCCAAAAGATATCCTATTGGTTCTCTTCTTACTGATACTTTAAATCCCACAGAATATTCTCCTATACTCTTAATCAATTTAACCTTTTCCTGGCCACTGATCAAATATAAGATAAGGTGGTAGTTGTGAACACCAGTAAACACACTAGAAGGGAGAACCCACCAACAAAGGAACAACCAACAGGTTAAACCCAAATATAACAAGAGAGGACACACAAAAAGAAGAAAGGAAAATCCTAGAACATCCAGAAAAAGAGATCAAGGAGAACACACAACTGAATACCATAGAATTCCTACTATAGAAGTTCACCCTACAAAGACAGCTAGCAGAGCATAACATCAGGAAGCACAGAAACAAACAAAAAGAGTCTCCTAAAATGGGGAGCCAAAAAAAGAAATGCATAATCAAAAGGAATGTTGAACCTACCATGAAAAGAGCTAAATCAATGGAGGCAAGCAAACTCTCAGATACAGAATTCAAAAGAATGGTTATAAGGGTGCTCAAGGAACCCATAGACAACTAAAAGGAACTGAGAAATAACTACAACAGTATACAAAGGAAATAGAAACTATAAAAAAGAACCAGGAAGAAATGAAGAATACAATTTATGAAATAATAATAAAAAAACACTAGAAGTAATTAAAAGCAATCTGGATGAAGCAGAGGACCTAATTAGTGAGCTAGAAGACAAGGTGGAAAGAAACACCCAGGCAGAACAACTGCATGAAAATAGTCCCCCAAAATATGAAGATAGATTAAGGGAATGACAGACAACATGAAACACAACAATATCCAACTCATAGGAATACCAGGAGGAGAAGAAAAAGAACAACGGATAGAAACCCTGTTTGAAAACATAATGACAGAAAACTTTCTGCAACTAGAGAAACAAAAATCACACAAATTTAGGACAAACAGAGGGTCCCAATCAAAATGAACACAAAGAGGCCTACTCTGAGACACATCATAATTAAAAGGCCAAGTGTTAAAGATAAACAAATAACATTAAAATCAGCAAGGGGGAAATCAGAAGTAACATACAAAGGGCCTCCAAAAAGGCTAGCAGCTGATTTCTCAACACACACACATCAGGTCAGGAGAGAATGGCAAAAACTGTTGCAAGTAATAAAAAGCAAAAACCTGCAACCAAGACTACTCTACCTACTGAGGCTCTCAATTAAAAAGGAAGGCATAATAATAAGGAATTTCTCAGATGAAAGAAGGGCCTGAAAAAATACACCTCCACCAAACCAGCTGTGCAAGATATGCTAAGGGAACTGGTACAAGAAGAGGAAGGAAAATAGTGAGAAAAGAGAAATGAAGGTACAAAGGGGGGGAAAGTATAAGTACTTGTCAATAATAACCTTAAATGTAAATGGATTAAATGCTCCAGTTAAAAGCCATAGGGAATCTGAATGGATGAGAAAACATGGCCTGAACCTGCACATATACTGCCTACAAGACACCCATATCAGAAAAAAAGAGACCTATACAGACTGAAAGTGAAGAGTTGGAAAAATATTACAAGCAAATTGACAGGAAAAAAGCTGAAGTAGCACTACTTCTATTAGACAAAATAGACTTCAAAACAAAAGCTTAAAAAGTAACACCGAGGGACAATTCATACTACTCAAGGGAATAATTCATCAATAGACATCAACACTGTAAACGCATATTACATAACTTAGGGGCACCTAGATATATAAGTAAAATCTTGGGGGACTTCAGGAACGATATATAGAGCAACATATATATACTAGGGGATTTTAATACCCTACTGTCATAAATGGATAGATCTTCTAAATAAAATATCAACAAGGATAATGTGGCATTGAACAATTCCCTAGATCAAATAGACTTCTCTGATATATATAGAACTTTTCATCCCAAAGAAGCAAAGTACACATTGTTTTCAAATGCACATGGAGCATCTTCAAAGATAGACCACAATATGAGACACAAAACAAACCTCAACAAATTCAAGAAAATTGAAATAATATTAAGCATTTTCTCAGACCACAAGGAACTGAAACTAAAAACCAGCCTCAATGAAAAAACTGAAAAATGCTCAAATTCATGGAGATCGAATAGCATGTTATTAAACAATGAATGGGGTATTAATGAGATCAAGGAAGAAATCATAAAGTTTCTGGAAACCAAGAGACTAAACACACAACAGTCCAAAATGTATGGGACACAGCAAAGTCAGCCTGAGAGGGAAGTTCATAGTGATATAGGCCTACCTAAAAAAGACAGAAACGATTAAAATAAACAACCTAATTTTTTATCTACAAGAAGGGGAGGAACAAAAACAACAACAAAAGCCAGAATGACTAGAATGAAGTAACCAAGATCAGACCAGAATTAAATGATATAGAGACTAATACAACAATACAAAATACCAATAAGTCCAGAAGATGGCTCTTTGAAAAGACAAAGGAAATGGACAAGACTTTAAACAGAATCATGAAGAAAAAAAGATAGAGGAACCAAATAAATAAAATCAGAAATGAAAGAGGAGGGATTACAACCAATACCACAGATATACAAAGAATTTTAAGTAACTACTGCAAACAATGATATGACAAGAAATTTGAAGAGCTAGGTGAAATGGACAAGTTTCTAGAAAAATATAATGTCCCAAAACTGAATGAAGAATGAGTGCAAAGCTTGAACAGACCAATAACAACTGATGAAATCTAAGCACTAATCAAAAATGTCCTGGTCCACAAAAGACCTGAACTGGTTGGATTCACAGGAGAATTTTACAAAGCATTTAAGGAAGAACTAACTACTCTCCTCAGAGTATTCAAAAAAATCCCAGAAGAGGGAAGACTCCCAAAGTCTTTACAAAGCCACCATCATCCTAATTCTAAAACCAGATAAAGACACAAGAAAGAAAGAAAACTTCAGGCCAATATCACTGATGAACTTGGACGCTAAAAACCTCAACAAAATATTGGGAAACCACAGCTAGCAATGCATTAAAAAGATCATAAACCATGATTACGTAGGATAGGTCCAAGGGATGCAAAGATGGTACGACATTCACAAGTCTTTGAACATAATACATCACAAAACCAAAAAGAAAGTAAAAAAAATCAAATGATCATATCAATAGATGCACAAAACACATCTGAAAAGGTACATCACCCATTCATGATAAAAACACTCAGCAAAGTGGGAGTAGAGGGAGCATTACTCAACATAACGAAGGCTATATATGAGACACCTACAGTCAACATCATACTCAATGGGCAAAAACTAAAAGCTGTTCCACTAAGACCAGGAACAAAACAAAGATGTTCACTTTTACCACCTGTATTCAATATAGCATTGAAAGTCATAGCCACAGCGATCACAAAAGAAAGAAATTAAAAGGCATTGAAATTGGAAAGGAATCAGTAAAACTGTCATTGTTTGTAGATGATATCATAGTGTACATGGAAAACCCTATAGACTCCACCAAAGAACTACTCAACCTAACAAGCAGATTTGGCAATGCAACAGTGTTTAAAATCAACATTCAGAATGCAAAGGCATTTTTATACACCAACAATGAAATGTCAGAATCAGAAATCAGCATAAAAATTTTCATTTGCTATAGCAACAAGTAAGATAAAGTACCTAGGAATAAAGTTTACCAAGGAGGTGAAAGACCTACACTCAGAAAATGACACAACACAAAAGAAAGAAATTATGAAAGACAAACTAATGGAAGCACATACAGTGTTCATGGATTGGAAGGATTAACATAAAAAAGTCCATAATACCCAAAGCAATGTACGGATTCAATGCAATCCTTGTTAAAATAATTATGACATATTTGACAGACACATAACAAACATGTGAAAAATTTATAAGGAGCAGTAAATGACCCTGAATAGCTGCAGCGATTTTGAGAATGAAGAACAGACCAGGAGGTGTCACAGTACCTGATATCAAACTGTATTACAAGGCTACTGTAATCAAAACAGTCTGCTACAGGCATAAGTACTGACACAGAGGCCAATGGAACAGAATAGGGAGCCCATAAATAAACCCAAGACTGTATGTTCAATCAATACTCAACAATGGGGGCAGAAACATAAAATGGAGTAAAAATAGCCTCTTCAACAAATGGTATTGGATGATCTGGGCAGCTACAAGCAAAAAAATGAAACTCAATCACCAACTTACACATTGTACCAAAATAAGTTCCAAGTGGATAAAAGACTTAAATAAAATCCTTGACACCATAAAAGCCCTAGAAGGTAACATAGGAAAATCTTAGGTATTCTACACAGCAGTACATTCACCAATATGTTCCCTAGAGCCATAGATATAAAGGAAAGAAAAAACAAGGGGATCTCATCAAAATGAAAAGCTTCTGCATGGCTAGAGAACACAATATTAAAATAAAAACAGAATCAATCTTATTGGAAAATGTATTTGAAAATGATACCCTAAAGAAGGGTTTGATTTTCAAAATATATAAATAACTCTTATGACGCTATTGCAGGACAAACAACCCAATTAAAAATTTGGCAAAGGACTTGAACAGACACTTCTTTTTTTTGACTTTCAACTTTTTTCAAATGTTTTTATTGTTTTTCAAGTACGGTTGTCTCCATTTCCCCCATCACTCCCCCCACTTCATCTATCTCCACTTTCCACACTTGATCCCAACCCCCCTTTGTTTTTGTCCTTGTGTCCTTTATACACCGCATAGAATCTTCTCCGAGGGGAACATACAGAGGGCCCAGAGACATATGAAAGGATGCTCAGTATCTCTAGCCATCAGAGAGATGCAAATTAAAACCATAATTACATATGACTTCACACCGGTGAGAACAGGCATCATAAACAAATCAAGAAAGAACAAGTGCTGGCAAAGTTGGGGGGAAATGGAACATTAGTGCATTGGTGGGAATGCATATTGGTGCAGCCAATGTGGAAAACAGTATGGGATTTCCTCAGAAAACTAAAAATGCAACTGTGTTTTCACCAGCAAAAGCATTGTTGGGATTATACCCTAAAGATCCTGAAACACCAATTCAAAAGAACCTATGAACACCAATGTTGGTAGCAGCAGAATTTACAATAGCCAAGAGCTGGAAGCAACCTAAGTGCTCATCAGTAAAAGAGTGGATTAAAAAAAAACAAACAAACAAACAAAAAAAAAAACCTGTGGTATATTATGTCCTGGCTAGTGTGGCTCAGTAGATTTATGGATGACCTGTTAACCAAGAGGTCGCTGGTCCAGTTCCCAGTCATGGCACATCCTTGCGTTGTGGGCCCCATCCCCAGTTGGGTCACGTGAGAGGCAAGCACATGGTGATATTTCTCTACCTCTCTTCCTCTCTTCCCCCTCTCTAAAAATAAATAAATAAAATATTTAAAACAACTGTGGTGCATTTATACAATGGAATACTACACAGCAGAAAGAATGAAGGTTCTCCTACCCTTCATGACAGCATGGATGGAATTAAAAAGCATTATGCTAAGTGAAATAAGCCAGTTTGTGAAAGAGAAAAAACATATGATCTCACCTTTAACTTGAACCACATCAACAAACAAACAGGCTAGCAAAATACAACCAGTGACACTGAAATAAATAACGAACTGACAGTAACCAGAGAGGAGAGGAGAAAGGGATAGGGGATAATAGAGGAAGAGCCATCAAGGAACATGTATAAAGGACACATGGACAAAGCCAAAACAGGTAATACATTACATTTAGGGTTACATTTATGGTTTGGTTTTAGGGTTGGAGGCAGTGATGGGTGGTACAGGGAAGCATGGTGGTGTGAAAATGGAGACGACTGTACTTGAACAACAGTAAAAAATATAAATTCAAATGGCTTCAGTGTTCCAATAAAAAATATTGGGTAGCTACCTTGGGTAGCTGAATGTATAAGAAAACAAGACCCATATATGCATTGTCTCCAAGAGACCCACCAGAATGAGAAATACACATACACTGAAAGCAAAGAGATGAAAAAATTATTTTATGCAATGGGAAAGGCAAAAAAGTCAGAGTAAAAATATTTATATCTGAAAAATAGATTTATAGCAAAGGCTGTAGTAAGAGACAAGAAAGGACACTAAATAATGATAAAGGGAACAATGCATTACAGCCTATAACCCTAGTAGCATTTATGCCCCAACATAGGGGTACCTAAATGTGGTAAGTATATCCTGATGGACATAAAGGGAGAGACTGACAGAAACACAGTCATCACAGGGGATTTTAACTCCCCAGTGAATTCAATGGATAGATGTTCCAGAGAGAAAATCACCAAGGAGGCACTGACCTTAAATGACACACTTGATCAAATGGATTTAATTGATATCTTCAGAACATTTCACCCCAAAGGAGTATAATATATGACCTTTTCAAAAGCATATAGAATGTTTTCTAGAATATACCAAATGTGAAGCCATGATACAAGTCTCCATGAATTAAATAGTATTGAAATCCTATCAAGAATATTTGAAATTAGTCAAAAATAATATTGAAAAATACACAGAAATTAAAACTAATGTACATATTATTAAATAATTAATGGTTCAACAATGACATCAAGAAGAAATCAAAAGGAGAGAAGATAGTGTCTAGGTAAGAGGAAGCAGATTCCACTTCCCCCTACACACAGGAAAGAAATGGCCGATCTACGGAGGAACAGAGCAGACAGCCAACATTACCAGAGCACATATGAAAATAGGAGATCAAAAATTGTAGCAGACATTGAAAAAACAGATGGTAAGGAGACTACTTCAGGACAATAAGGGCCCAGAGATCACCGTAGGGACCAGGGAGGCTGCAGCCCCAGTCCCGGGCCTGCTGGGCCAGCAACAGGGCTCTTGGGAGAGAGCTGGGTAGGTGCTCCCTCCCTGGTCAGGCAGGGTTTGAGCAGCACTGGGAGAGATATGGTTGCTTGAAATTGCATAGAAGGGAGTAAGGACTGTGTGGCAAATACACAGGGGCTGTGAGCACCCATGCATAGCCCTGGAAAGAGTGTGCACCTGAGCCATGTGACCAAAGGCAGACCTGTCAGGTGCACACGCCCGCAACCAGGGAGAGAGAGCTTTTTGGAACACCCGGGACCACACCTGGACCCTGAGAGGGCGTGTGCCTTGGGAGACCTGGAGCCTGTACCAGGTAAACCCAGAGTGAGCATGCATACTGCCTGAGACCTGGAGACTGCTCCAGTAAGTCCAGATTGACTGTGTGCCTCCGGAGACCTGGGAGACCCAGAGACCATATCTGTAAACCTGCCCCTCAACCTGCTGTAGCCAGCAAGAACAGAAAAACCTGTTTGACCAGTTTGAAACCAGCAAGAGGGGTGTGTGTGTGTGTGTGTGTGTGTGTGTGTGTGTGTGTGATTTGTTTGTTTGATTTTTTAAAGAATTTTTTTTATTTTTTAATTTTTACTTTTTATCTCTGCAGGCCTTCTTCTCCTCTTTCCTTCTTTCTTGTCTTCTTCCTTTCTTTCCAATTTTATCTCTTTTACCTTCCTTAGTCTGCTTTTTTTTTGGAAATACCCCAAAATGAGACAAAAAAACACAGAACTGCAAAAAGACCAGAGTTGAACCCAAAGAGGGTGCATCCCAACAGCTGAGACAGAGAGACAAATTTCACTCTGCTATTACAGAGAACCTGAAAGATATTGCATATTTGCTTTATTATTTTATATTATTCTTACACCCTTTATTTGAATAATATTTTTGCATTCCCCTTCTTTCTGTTTAGTCTTCCTTGCTTGGCTGGTTATATTGTATAGATTGACAGGTTTCCCCTGTTCTCATTCATAGTGTATTGCTAATGTACTGTCCTTCACTTCACCTGTGTTCCATCAGCACACTACTCAAGGTCCGATGTTTCCTATTGTCGGTATCTAGATCTAATAGATTCTGTCATATGATTGTTTCTTAGCTCAAAATCTGGCCTCCCACAACCTCAGTGCTTTCTAGATCCAACTCACAATCCTTCCCTCTCCAACAAGAGTTTTATTTTCATTCCACTTTTTCTAAAAAGTGACTAGTTGGGTGGTATATTAAAATTAACACTATACATAGCCAAAGGATCTCCTATCTCTTCTTTACCAGGTGCTACCGTAAATAGCATATAATAGTCTCCTGCTGTTTTAAACTGTTTTTCCTCACCCCTCCAACTGATCATAAAAAGGAGTAGGTGGAAGCAGTGGACACCAGGATACCCAAAGGAAACTGCACAACTGAATCTCACTGGTATATTACCACAGAAGCTCACGCCATAAACCAGGGCATCATACCAGATCGATTTAAGAAA
>PVKM010032898.1:0-16206 GCA_004027735.1 Carollia perspicillata
TATGTACCTCCTAAACATTTGTCGAGTAAATAAATAAATGCAGACACATCCATATGCCCAGATGTCCCAGGGCTCAAGCACATAGGTGAGCTTGTGTGCATAGTCTCTGCTCCTTCAGTGTGCAAGGATGTGTGTGCTCCCATGTGGACGCTTGCAAACACACATGGGCAGGTATTTGCACACACAGAGTGCAGGCCGCTGAGAGCAGGTATGTGCACACCCATACTCCTGCTTATATTCATCGAGCATCTGGGTGCATGATGCACATACTCCTGTTCTCTGCCCAGGTTGGCTTCACCTGCCTGCTGAAGCCAAAAGGAGTCCTGCTAGAGCATGACGTCCAGCCCGCCCAGTCTGGCTGCAGCGGGGCCACCCCGACCTCTCACCTTCTGGATCATGACGCTGTAGATGCCCGTGTGCTGGAAGCCACGTGTATAGTAAAGCAGGTTCAGCCAGCCCAGTACCAGCGAGGACACAAGCAGAGGCAGGTACCACTCAACGGCCAGGAAACATAGTACCTGAGACAGCACTGTGAGTAGGGCCTGGACCAGGCTGGGTGGGGACAGGGTATGGGTCAGTGTGCAGGCCACTTGGCAAGGCCCCCCTAGCCCCCACTGGCCAGTGCTGACCACCACCGTCTCTCCCACTGCAGACTGAAGAAGAGAAGTTCCCCACCTGTCTGGGGCTAGGCCCAGTCAGGTCCTGACCTGAACCCCAGGCAAGTTGTTTACCTCCTGTGGGCCTCAGTTCCCTCCCCTGGGAAATGGGGGTAGCAGTAATCACACCTGACTCCGGGAGCATTTGTGAAGATTCAGTGAGACAAGACATGTAAAGGGGTGAGGCCCCACTGGTGCACAGTGAGGGCTCAGTAAATGATCTGTAAGGGTGGGAGCACAGAGACCCCCAACTGGACAGCTGGACTTCCCTCTGGGCCCAAACCCTGGAGCTCCCTGGCCCTGGGTCCTCCCCTCTAACATCTGCTTGGTGCCGTCTGCTACGACCACCTCCCCCGGGCCTGAGATAAAGGAAGAGTGAGGCCCCACATACAAGAGGATTTCAAAGTAGCTGTCCACGAAGGAGGTCCAGATGAACAGCCGGCGCCTCCAGAAGTACCACAGCTGTGGGGAGGGGGAGGGAGAGGGGCGGCCGGGGAGGAGGGCGTGTGAAACTTGTTCTCCAGCCCCAGCCCCAGGCTGCTGCCCCTCAGTGCCTGGGCCAGGGCTCCCACTTGCTCCCTGTCTCCTGGCCGTGTCAGGACCGGCTGTGACTTGTCACAGGGGCTCATAAATTTTGCTGATAGCCAAGAAAGATTAAGACCCTGTTTCTGAAAAGTACAACCTCCCACAGACACAGAGACGGTGCCAGGGGCCTCCTGGCTCCCTCTGGACCCAGAGGAAGAGCTCATGCACCGCACGTGGTAAGGGGGGGAGCTCCTTTCCCTCCCCCTCCCCGGCCCCGCAGGGACTACCCTGTGCTCCAACCAACCTGGATTTGGTGCCCAGGTTCTGCCCCTCTGACAGTCTCCATGCTGTGGCCCAGCCTGTCTCAGCAAGCTTGCAGCATTTTGAACTGAAGAGGCCCCGCTGGGCCAGTCAGGCTGAGCCCCACCTACCTCCACCTTTCTGTGTCCCCCAAGTGAGTGAGGGACGCCCAGCCCTGGGACCTGGGGCAGGGCTTCCAGCTCAGTTCCCTGGGCGCAGAGCAGGCATGGCCAAGGAATCATAGGAGCCATTTGCTACCTCACAGGCACCCAGGGAGTCAAGTAAGGAGGGTACCCAACCCTGCAGGCAAGGCCTTCAGCTGCCCAGAGGCAGGTCAGGGTGGGATCCGCGACCAGTTTCCCCAGGAGTGAAGAACATACTGCTGTTCACCCACTCACTCTACCGTTCCTCCTAGCAGAGTTCCAGGTTTGCTCCCGGGGTTAGCTGGGAACCACATGGAGTGAGGGAAGGGGAGGAGCCCTCACCTGGCCCGTGAGGAGGTAGACCCCCCCAAGCAGGATCAAGATGTGGCCCAGCAGCAGCATGGAGTTCCCAGCTGTCACTTTCATGGGGAGGAGGGCCTGTGAAGAGACTCTCAGGTAGGACCTAGTGTTCCCTCCCAACACCTGACCCTCTGACAGCCAGAGCTGAGGGCCTGCGCAGAGCAGCAGAGGGAACCTGCATTCCCCAGCAGGACCCCTGGAGTCTAGCCTGCCCTGTGTAGCAGTAGTGAGCGTGGGAGCGGGAGCCAGACTGCCTGGGCCCAGAGCCCATCTCCGCCACGTGCTGCCTCTACGAGCCCAGGTACGTTTCTGAGCCTCTCTGGGCCTCCCTCCCTCAGCTGTGGGCTGGGATGAGCGTTCATCATCCCGGAGGGTTGCTGTGGAGCTGAATTCAGCAAGACACGCCGATAAATCAGAATACCTTCTCACATGCAGCGTGCACTGAGTATTTGTTGTTGTTGTTTGCTCTTTTTTACTTCTCCTGGCCCCAGCGTTAACTCTTACTGGTGTTACGCCTGCAGTGCTGGCTGCCCCCGTCACCAGCTGGTGGAAACCTCCCAGCATATGCCCCCCAACCCTGCTCCCCCCGCAGCCTTGCCTTTTCCAGGGCAGGCTGGTGGTAGACAACAGCGGTGAAGACGAGCATGTAGGCCAGGTAACACAGGAAGTTGAAGAAGAACCTGGGGAGGAGCAGGTCCCATTTCGCCTGCAGCAGCTTGTTCAGTGGCTCCAAAACCACCATTCGGTGCCGGTGCTGGGGTGCGAATGTGAGAGTCAGGGCACGGTCGGCAGGTACACACGGGAGACACACTCGCGTGTGTCGGGCTCAGTGCAAGGGCTGAGGGAATGGAGGAGAAAGAAGGGGGAGCCCCAAGTGACACCGCCCCTCCTGCCTCCCCCACCTTCATGGCTAGGCAGTGAGGCCCTCGATGGTAGCCACCAGGACCCTGGCATGATCCCCGAGTCGGTTGGGACCTGAGTGTGGAATGAGTGTGGTCCCAATGGCCGGGGGCAGGATGTGCAATCACATCCCCACTGGACAAGAACAGGGCAGGTGAGGTCCCACGACAGCCTGAGTGGTGGGCCCGGCAGGAGGCTCCCTGCCAGGCCCCATGCACCAGCGCGCACTGGCAGGCTCACCGGGCTCCTGCAATGGAAGGCGATGATCTCCAGCACTGAGTTCTCCTCCCAGCTGTCCACAGACGCCAGGTCATACAGCGACACGCGGACAGGCCCGTAGCACCACTCAGTGAACTTTCGGGAAAGGGGCTGGCACGGCCCCGAGAACTCCCGCTGCAGGATGTGTCTGAAAATCTGCAGGGCGGTCACGTGAGTTTGGCCTGCCTGGCCGCCTCCCAGCACTGACTGGGAGTCTGGGAAATACTCAGCACCGCGTAGAGCTGTGGCAGACAGGTGCACGTGGCCTGCACACACGGGTCCTTCTGCGCAGAACATCTTCCACACATCCACACATGCTCAGCCAGGGGGGACATTCCCTCCCACCCACTCACATATGCCCAGGCCTGCCAGACAGCCTGGGTCTCCCTTCCCCACTCTTGCCCTTGGCCTCTTTCATGAACTCCTCACGCAGCCAAGGGGCCGCAGTCCAGATCAGAGGCTCTCAGCTACACACATGTGTGCCCTCCAGTGGTCGGAGTCCAGGGCTTTCAACAGAGAAGAAAGGCCACTAACCTGAACAGGGTAAGAAGTAATTTGGATTCACAAATGAAAATCGGAGAAAAGTAAGGCCCAGACTGGGGAGCAGCTGCTACAGGGCACACGGCGGCCACACCGCCACGCCTCTAGACAGCACAGGGACGTCCCCACACCCCAAGGACCTAAGCAGGAATAAAATAGCAGAACTTCTACTTAGGTTCAGACTTTAAAAACGCTTCTGTCCCAAGCGTCTCTCAGGGCTTTGTAAGCTGCACAGCCCTGACAATAAGGATAAGCTGGTAAGCCATTTGGGGAAAGGTAGAGCTGGATCGTGTTTACTCTTTATACCAGAATGACTCCAAAGTCTGAGGCACTAAAAATGAAGCTGCAAAAGTCTGGAAGAAAATATGGATATGGGACACACACACACACAGACACACACACACAGACACACACACAAGGCTATGGATACATAACCTTGCAGAAGGATTAAATGATAGCAAACTCTAAAGGAAAGGATAACTACAACTTGCATAGATAAAAATATAGCAATTCTGTGTGGCAAAAAATACTACAAATTTTTTTTAAATGTTGAACTGGGAGAAAATTTTGAACTGTTAGGGTAAACAAAATGTTAATATGTTCACCATAAAAGGCACTTACTAATCAAGCGGAAGAAAACCTAACAGCAAGTCTAATAGAATAGACAAGGATGTGAAAAGATTGTCTCCTGCCCTGGCCAGTATCTCTGTTGGTCAGTGTCGTCCCAACCCACCAAGATCGTGGGTTCAATCCCTGGTCAGGGCACATACAAGAATCAACTAATGAATGCGTCAGAAAGTGGAACAACAGGTCCGGGTTTGTCTCGCTCTATCTCCCTCTTTCTCCCTTCCTCTCTCTCTCAAACAAAGCAATAAGTGAAAAAAAAAAATTTAAAGCTTAAAAAAGAAAAAGATTGTCTCTTAATCAAGAAACACAAATGACTTTTTAAAAAAATCCTTGTGTTTCATTGAAAGTTATATATTTTATTAACCAATGTCACCCCAATAAGTTCAATAAAAACTAAAAATAAAATGGAAAAGATCCCCGTGTTTTATAATAGGATATATTAGTTCAGTAGTTCAGATACAGTTTAGCAATAAACACACATATTAAGCTCAGGTTGGTGTGGCTCAGTGGACTGAGTGCTGGCCTGTGAAGCAAAAGGTAGTTGGTTTGATTCCCAGCCAGGGTACCTGCCTGGGTTGCGGGCCAGGCCCCCAGCTGAGGGCGTGCGAGACACACCGACAGATGGACCTTTCACAAATCACTGTTTCTCTCCCTCTCTTTCCTCCTCCCTTCCCCTCTAAATAAATAAATAAACAAACAAATAAATAAGCAAAACCTTTAAAAAAATTAACACACATCTTAGAAAATGTTCTTACTAATAGGACTATTTGATTGAAAAGTGGGGAGCCCACTGATCTAAAGCAGCACCCCAGGATCTTTCTGCAGAAAACTCAGGGGCAGCCCTGCTGCTTCCTGGACAGGCGGGGAGGGGAAGGGGCCAGCGCTCACCTCCATCTTGCCCTCCTTGGCAGCCAGCTTCAGGGGCGTGAGGCCCTGCAGGTTGGGGATGTCCTCCAGCTGCACGGCGGGGCAGAGGCGGACTCCGGCTTGGAGGAGCCTGTCGTACATGTGGGTCACCAGTGCGCTGTTCTCCGCCGAGTTGTCTGCGATCATCACCAGCGCGTGCAGGACCGTGTTGCCCAGTGAGTCAGCAGCCTGCAGGCTGGCGGGCTGGTGCTGGTTCTCCAGAAGGTAGGTGACCACGTCCCATTGCTTGGTGCAGGCCGCCAGAGAGAGGGGCAGCTCGCCTGGGGGCCAAGGGGGCAGGTTGGGCCTCAGGCCTCCAAGCGTTCACCTGCCTACTCCTCACATTCCTTGGACAGAAGGCCAGGCCTCCTCCAAGCAGGTCAGGTGGTGCCCATGGGAAAGGGCGGCATCCTGCCTCAGGGTCCCTGGCCCCATTTAGGGTGGCTGTGCCTTCTCCTAAGGGAGCATAACAGGGGCCAGCCCCCAAGGTCCCCACCGCCCCTCTTTCTCCTCTTCCACAGAGCCCGGGCCCACTGCTGCTTGACACAGACGCCCTTCATTCAGCCAGTCCCTGTCTGGTGGACTCTTGTCACACGCCAGTTTTAGCAGCCACTCCCTAGCCCTGGTCCTGGCTCCCTGGCCAGACAAGGATAAACATCTCTTAAGACAAACTTCTTCTGCAGGCAACCTAGTGGTTAAAAGCATGGGCCTCAGGGGCAGACAGAACTGTTTTTAAGGGCCAGCGCTACCACCCCTTAACCATGTGACACCCCCCACCCCACCCTCTATGCCTCAATTTAATCGAGAAAGAGTCTCCTCACCAAAATAGAAACAAGCCCCTTGGCTTTTCTTCTGGAAGAATTGGCCACAGGCCCGGGCATGCACATCGGCACCATTCTCCACCAGCAGCTTCACACACTGCAGGCTCCTCTTCTCAATGGCAATGTGCAGGGCACTGTGGCCTCGGTAGTACTCATCTTTGCACTGGGCGTTGACCAGGGGCGTGGGATTGCCAGAGTCCCGGTCGATCTGCAGCAGCGGCAGGATGCAGGCATTGGTCCCATCCCGAAGGTTCAGCACAGCCTTCATCAGGCACGTCTTCCCCGTGGAGCCCTCTGTGGGACAGGGGAAAGGGGAGGGGCGCGGGGGTGCTCAGGCCTGGAGCGGCTGGGCTGCCTGCCAGCTTGTACGTAAGCCCAGGCCCCAAAATGCAGCTTGGAGGATAAAAAGAGATTGCACAATCACGATGCAGGGCACTAAGGCTCCAGTGACTACCATTTCTGCCCTAGAAATTGTTCCTAAGACATAACTTGTCATGCATGCAAAGCCGTCCATGCAATAGCATTCAGAATGATGTGTGTTAAGTGGCTTCACCACCTAATGACTCTGTCTCCTCAGTCAAGTCACTTGGCTTCCCTTCCGCTCAGTTTTCCTCTCTGTAAAATGGGAATGCTCCAGGGTCATTGTAAGGATCAAATGGAATTACATACAAAATGCTCAGCACTCAGGGGGCCTGGCACACAGTATGTTGAGGCCAGAAACTACAAACAACCTAAATGGCCATCAATAAGAAATTCATTAATGAAATTACGGAAAATCTATGAAATGGAAAACTGCAGCTGTAAAGTGACTAAGTTACAGGTAAAGATACTGAAGTGCAAAGTGCTGCGAGATGTAGTAAGTGGGGGGAAGCACATTACAAATTAGTGTGCATGGCACTACCCCATTTATGTCAATATATACCTAACGTGTTTAAACAGTTTGAAAGGATGTATTCGAGGGGATCTAGGACGACAGACTTTTTACCCTCAGCTTTACACACTTCGTTACTATTTGAATCTTCTAAAATGCAAACATTATTTTTCTAATCAGCCCAAATAATAAAGCTATTTATATTTGGGGCAAAGAATACTCTGAGATGGATAAAATATTAAATATGAGAGGAATATTAGGAAGCAAGAAAGAAAGGGAGGGAGGGAGGGAGGGATAAAGAAAGGCCATGCATCGAGGAGGCCCACAAGCGCACGCTCTGTGCAGGAGAGCAGAGGCGGGCCGGAGCTGGTAGGCCGGCTGGGAGCAGCAGGCACAGCCCTGGCAGTGAGGTCAGCGGAGCCCTGGGCTCTGTCAGCAGGGCCCCGGCAGCCATTTATTCCATCAGGAATGTCCGCTGCCAAGAACACATCCCTTAAACAAAGAGAGAGCCCTGCCTGGTGTAGCTCAGTGTACTGAGCGCGGGCTGAGAACCAAATGGTCGCTGGTTCAGTTCCCAGTCAGGGCACATGCCTGGGTTTTGAGCCGGGTCCCCAGTGGGGGTGTTCGAGAAGCAACCCCACACCGATGCTGTCTCTTTCTTCTTCCCTTCCCCTTTCTCCACTCTCTTTTTCCTTCCCCTCCCCCTCTCTAAAAATAAATAAATTCTTAAACAAACAAACAAACAAGCAAGCAAACAAGAGAGAAAAAACACTTACCCCTTGTCTCCTGACCCTGGTCAAGGCCCACCCAGCCCGTACAAGTCTCAGCACAGTGGGCAGACACAGAGGCTCTGGCCGAAGGGCAGGCCTACCTGTGTACTGTGTGTCGGTCAGGTACTTGGTGGTACGGCGCAGGTACTCTGGCAGCCCAACCAGATCCTCAGGGACACCCCGGGCAACCACACTGAAGAGCCGGTCACGGTCAAAGCAGTTTGGGTCCAGCTGGCTGTAGGAATGTGGTTTGTGACGGATGCTATAAAAGAGCCATATGCCACCCAGAAAGCTCCCCATCCCACAGAACCCTTTCAGGAAGCCCTGTGAGCACTGGGTACCCTGAAGATCCAGGAGTCCCATGGGAGTCTTCGTAAAGGCCTCTGCCCTGCCAGAGCCAATCAAAGAGACCCCAAGTGCTCAGAGCCCCAGGAGCAGGGTTGTGGGAGCTGCCCAGGGCACTAGTCCACAGCGTCTCCATGGCTCCAACATCACAGATGTTTCCCAGCATCGGAGGCTTATTATTTCTTTTCTTTGTTAGATGCCTTGAAGAACTCACAACAGGCTCATTATCGCACAGGGTGGGTTTCAGCACAGGAACTTGTCATGGCTCCTGAGCTGGGGACCAGGTCAAGACAGGCCTACAGGAAGTGCCCACAGACTGTTAGGGGGTGTACACACTGCTGGTCTGTTGGGAACCGCCCTGCCTGGTTTCAGAAGCTGTAACCCCCACCCCCATGGCTAAGGCTGAGTGAGAGACCTGGAGACCCTAAGCAGGAGACAAAGTTTATCTCGCTGGCAGGAGCATAGCCTCTGCTCACTTTACTTCACCCTGCCTGGTCCCCAGTGCATGGTCAGCCAATGACGGGTAAGATTCCTCAAAAGAGGGATGACTAAGACAGGCAGAGTCACGAGGAGGCCCTCAGGGAAGGACTTGGGGGGGCTATGGAGAAAGGGGATGATGGACTCTCACCCCTTGGCTTTGACATAGCCTGAGTCCTCATTCTGTCTGCAAGAAGTCTCCTAATCTCTTGCTGCCTTACTTCCCCTGCCTGATTTAAGCCTGAAACAATGCCGGAGGTGGGTGCAGCCCTGTGCTGGAAAGGGCAAGTTCCCCTTGGCGATCAGGCCTAAGAAAGAATGCATAAAATCCTGTGAAAACTGCTTTGCTAATACCCTCAATTTAAATGGTAAGGGTCCAAGCCTGAAGTTTGTTTCCTTAAAGTTTTATGGCCCTTTAGCTAACTGACTCTGACTCAGAATAAGCCCTCAGAGTTCTTTGAATGTTATCTATTGTTTGATCCTTACTGCCTGTAAATGATTGATGAGCTTTGCCTGTATTCCTGTGCAAACGAACCCAATAAAAGCCCAGTGAGGAAAAGGCTCCTGGCTCTTCTCCTTTGAGAGATTGGCCACCTTTCCTCTCCAAGCAGATCATGTCTTGGTAGACTTATTCTTATCTGTGGCAGATGGGGGAGCCCTGCAGGCAGAGCCCCCACCACCACCACCACACACACACTGGTCTCCACAAGGAATCAAGAAAAGCCCCTCATCCTCTCAGAAGCCATTTATGGACTGATAATGGAGTATGTGCACCTTTAACCCTCGCTTTGGCCCCAGGGTCAGGAATCACTACTTTCTCTTTTAGACGAGCAAGGAAATAAAGCAACTTCCCCAAAGTCCTGGGGCGTCTCACTAACTCCAGACCCTGACTCTGACCCCAGAGAGACTCTAGGCCAGGCAGACAGAATTTCTCAGAGACATGTAGGCCCAGCACTGAAACCTATCAGATACTCACTGGACTTTTGCTGAGAAGCCACATTTCCAAGAAAGGCCCAGAACAGGCCTCACAATTCTGTAGAATCTATCAGTGTCTGGTGACAGGGAAGGGGAAGGCATACCCCTTCCTGAGCACATCACTATTCACAGAGACAAGCTCATCCCTGGGTTCCTCACGCCATGATCAGCAGATACAAAGAGACAGACAGCAGGGACTACCTGACACTTTGGGGATCCTCAGATCCCAGCTTCACAACTCCTGTAGAATGAGCCAGTCCAGTAAGGGTTGGCGACTCTGATAAGTGAGGGGAGTGCTGAGATCGGTTGGGTTTTAAGCCATGTGCACATGACTGGAGGCCACACCCTGCCTCCTCCACACCAGGAAACTGCATATCTGCCTGGCCTGGCCAGATCCACCATCATCTGCCCAGGAGGCCACGTGGCCACAGCATGACCAAGAGGGCTCTGGGGCTGACTAGGGAGCCCTGCGGGGAGCCCCCTGGACTCCCCGCAGGGCTCCCTAGTCAGCGGAAGTGTCTATTAGGACAAGGTATTTCCTCTCTCGGGATGACATCACAGTCTTGGGATAGGGAAGCTCCACAAGGGCACAGATTGAGACACCGAAGGGCATCAAAGGGCCCATTCTCCCCAAAGGCTACCCAGCTCCCCAAAGCCTCGCACGCATCTTCTCCTGCCGCGGTCTGAACCCGCCACATTGTCTGAACCTGTGCTGGTTTGTCCTCCAACACAAACGGTACGGAGGCGCTGGGCTGGGAGGCCATGGCTGGTGGCCACATCCCAGTCATGAGGAGGAAGGAAGTGGTTTGCCTGGCACAGTCCTGCCTGAACCATGAGGACTTTCCTGGTCAGACCTCACACTGGAGGAGGGGGGAGGTAAGTGCACCCACCGCCCACAGGGCTAGAAATGTCACTTCTGGCAAGAGGGGGCTCACTCTGTCTGAGGTGGTAGAGATCACAGAAAAATCAAAATGAAGATGACTCCCAGCAGAAGCCTACCATCCACAGTCCCCAGAGTCCACATCCCTTAGAAGACAGGTTCAGTCTTGGAGCAGAACCCAGGAGTTCCTGGGACATCATCACATGTCCTTGCCTCTCTCCTTGAACTGTAGTGTGGATCCTGCTACCATTTGTCACAGGAACCATGACAGGGTGGGGACCAGGGCATAAACCGGGGGATGCAAGGGTCAATTGACTACTTGGAGCTTGTAGAGTATGTCCCTATGAAGAAGAGCAGGACATCAGAAGGCAGAAGGCCAAGAATAAGGAAGGTTCTGGAAGGAGCAACCCCAGAGAGCAGAGCAGAGTCCAGCCTGTAGGGCCCAGGAGCTAGCAGAGCCAGACTGAGGACCACGCAGGCTGTGGGGAAGGAGCACCGAATCAGCACCTGTGCTGGAAGTGAGGGACCACCCCTGGCTGCACCCCCATTTGCTGCCTTACCTGGCACCTGCTCCCCTTCGGTAGTTGAGGTTCACTTTGATCTGAGGGAGGAAGTTCCGGTCCTCGCCCTGGAATGGTGACTCCATGGGGGGTGGCGCATGTCCACTGCCTGTCTCTCCCTTGTCCACATCAGCACCATCTTCTTGATCTCCATCGTATGTCTCCAGCCTGAAGGCAGGAGGGCTGGAGGGTGTGGTCATCCTAAGGGGCGGTGCAGGCTGCTCTGACCAGCTGGAACCTCCAAGGATACAGAAACATCAGAGGCCACTCCTTCCTCCCAGCCCCAGGTAGGGGTAGGGGGCCTGGCTGGGGCTGAAGAAAGAGAGGTTTAGAAGCCGAGTACAATCAGGCCCACCCACTGTGTGGAGCTCTGCCCGGTGGGGCGAGGGCTGGAAGAAGGAGGAAGGCCAAGGGCGAGGAGAGGAAGGGAGGGTCTGGCCTGAAGATGGCAGTGTCCGGGCACAGGTGGAAAAGGGGCTCAGCAGGCCTGCCTCTTTGACACTGTCCCACAGGAGGGGGCCCTGAGTGTCCCTGACTCTCCCACCAGGACTTCCTGATATTGAGAGCCCACAGCCCCTCATCAGGGGTAACAAACGTTTGCACTGACAGCACAACCCTCCCTCCACGTGACAGTTGGCACAGTGGCAGATAAAAGTGCAGTTGTGTGGTGGGGGCGGGTCTCTCAATCTCTTACCACGGAAGGGGCGCTCTGGGGAAAACCGTTGGAAAACCACTGGTCTATCAAACCCCTCATTTTGCTGCCAGAGCAACTAAAGCTCAAGAAGGGGAAGTAACTTCCCCAGGGTCACTACCTGTTGGCAGAACCTGGTCTAAATCTACCTCACCCTACCGTGAGGCTCCTCTTCAGTTCTCAAATCTTTGGGGCCCACTTATATTTTTGGTATGACTCATCTCTGAAGGCATTGAATGCCGCCTTTCTGTGCCTTAGGGGCTCCAGGGGCTGCAGAGTGGGGCAGGAGACCCTCCCCATGGCTGCCCAGGCTCCCTGTGACAGGCAGGCCCCCCACAGGCCCCACGCCAGCTCTGGGAGCTCAGCTGACAATACCATCACATGCTCCCCAGATAACCAAACCACAGCCTCCTGCGAGGCAAGGGGTAAGCCCCAGGGGGAGGGTTGGAAGGAAAAAAAGAGTCAGAGCTGGGTGGGGAGACAGCAGGGTGGGAGAGTGCGGCAGGGAACACACAGAGCACAGAGCAGGAAGAGAAGCTAGGGGAGTGGAGAGAGTGGGATGGTGCGTGGTGGGGGACCACTGTGTCCAGGCCAGGAGCCCGCGGTCCTGGGGAACCTCCCCATGGGAGCAGGGGAGGCTGGGACCTGGCTGAAGGCTTCAACATGTAGTTTTGATTCACCATCTTTCTGCCCACCCTCGGTGTCCTTCTGGGGACAGACACCATTTAGCCTGGCTTATGCTCTCACCCCACCCCCTCCTTCTGCCTCCCCGGCTGCCCCACACAGACCACCACTCCCAAACCTCAGCAGCAACAGCTGTCTGTCCCGCCCTGATCCCCACCCTGTCCCCACTGGAGCCCCACCTGGCCAGGAAGGAAGAAGCGAGAAGCCCATTCGGGGAACCCGCCCCCATCAATCAGGCTCGGGGACTCGGCGCCTCAGACGTCCCCGAATTGCCCCCGACTTACCTTGCCTGGCTGAGCTAAGGCATGCCGGCCGCGGGCTGCACGCTCGGGGATCGTGGAGCCTCGGCGGGGCGGCGGTCGGGCTGCGAGAGGAAGTGCAACCGGGAGGGGCCGCGAGCGCTGACAGCCGGGGAGCCGCAGCGCCTCCCCTGCGGGCTCCGAGCCGCAGCTGGGGGCCCGCACCCCAGCGCTCCCACCAGCCTGCTGGTGGGGACCCGGGTTAATTCCCCTGTCAGGGCAGGCTGGCCATCAGGGACTGACGTTTGGACCGCTGGCCACACCCTGCCCTCATGGAGACACGCCCCGACTCCCCACCCCCACCCCTATCGCCTAGCCACTGAGGTCCCAGGCGGGGGTGGGGACAGTCAGGGGCAAACCTTGGCGCTGAGGCCTCACCTCTGCAGAGGGCTGTCATAGGTGAGGAGTCTAGCCCTCCTGCACTGACATCTACCCCTCCCCTTCCTCTCCACATGCCTCCTAACAGCTATCTGGCTCAGTCTGGGAATGAGTTGACCCGTCACAGGGCAGAGAAAGCTGGTGTGGATGGCCCCCAGGGACAGGAGAGGAGAGGCTCAGCCCAGTACATGTCCCTGGGAACGCACCCCACCCGTCCACCCAACAGGTCGAGGGGAATTTCCCACCTCCTGGAGTCTCCCCCAAGGCCACTAGCCAGGGCCCACGCGACTCGACTTCCCTTATTAAAGGCATTTTCAGCACCAGCCAGCAGGAGGGAACAAAGAGGCCCTGCATGTACTGTCCTGGTCAGGACTCAACCTTGGGGCTATCATCTCTCCCCTGGGAGACCGCAGCCACCTCCAGACTGGTTTCCCAGCTTCACTCCTGCCCCATCCTCACCCTCATTATCCATCCTCCTTACAGTAACTGGAGTGATCTTCCAAAACTGAAAACCGGATCACCTCACTCCCCAGCTTAACTTCCCCACGGCCAACAAATGCTTTCCCTGGATGCTTAGAATAAAACGCGAACTCACCACCACCCTGTACAATTTGGATGCCCTTCTCCATCACTCTACCTTCATTTCTCATCGCAACCCTGTTATACTCTAGACCTTTGCTGACAATTTGGTAGTCACCCATGTGGCTCAGTGGTTTGGAACATTGTCCCGTAAACCAAAAAGTCATGGGTTCAATTCATGCGAGAGTCAACTAAACAATGTTTCTTTCCCTCCCTTCCCCCCTCTCTAAAATCAACAAGCATGTCCTCCATTGTGTCCGTGGGGTGGAAAAAAAAAATGTAGTCACTAGCCACAGTGGCTAGTTAAATTTATATTAATTAGAATAAAATAAAACATTCAATTCTACAGTTACATTAGCCACTCCTCAAATGTTCAATAGTGACACGTGGTTGGTCAGTGCCTCTCACACTGAACAGCACAGACACAGAAGTCTTCCATCATCGCAGAGAACTCTGTTGGACAGCACTGTCCTGGGTATTCTAAACACATTTTAGTCTCTCTTTTTTTTGCCTCCAAGCCTTTGCACGAGCTGTTCCATCTTTCAGGAACACCCCCCACCCCCGGCCACACACACACAAATACTACCCTTGCTGCAGCCAACTCTTACTCATCTGTCACCTGTCCATTTAAAATATCACTTTCCCACCTTGACTGGTGTGGCTCAGTTGGTTGGGCATTGTCCTGCAAAATGAAAGGTCACCAGCCAGCATGATTCCCCATCAGGGTACATGCCAAGGTTGTGGGCTTGTACAGGAGGTATTGAATCAATATTTCTTTCCCTCCCTTTCTCCTTCCCTTCCCCTCTATAAAAAAACAAAACAAACAAACAAAACACACATCATTTTCCCGGAGTAGCCTGTCCTAGACCTTGGGCTGGGTCAGGAGTCCGCACTATGTGTTCTCGTGACACTTCGTACTTCGCTGATCATAACTTATTATCTATTATTATTAACATTTATTGTCTGGCTGCACCTTTAACAATAACAAGTGCCTACTGAGCACTCACTATGTGCCAGACACTGTATGGAGTGCATTCCATTGAACTCTCAGCGCAGCCTCATTTCACAGGCGAGGAAACTGAAGCTAGGCAAGGCGAGGTACCTTCCAAGGCCACGTGGCTGGGATGCACCTCCAGAGCCACATTCTTACCCACCAAGCTTTCCAAGGGATGAGATGTTGCTTTTTTTTTAATGTGTCCCAGCACCCAGAACAGCGCCCAGCACCCAGTTGGTATACAAGGCTCTGAATGACTGAGTGGCTAATCATAATGCGGAGGAGATTACCATACTGTTGGGAGGAAACTGGAGACTACTCGGAGACCGTTGAGTCTTTCAGAGGCATCACCACATCAGGTGACAGTGATGACAACCTCACATGCAAAAGCAGCTCATAAAAAGTCCTCAGATCAGTAGCCATAAAGGAAATCCAAAACCACTATGAGATACCACTTCACATTCACCAGGATGGCCAGAATCAAAAAAATAGATAATGAGAGGTATTGGTGAGGATGTGGAGAAATTGGAATTTCTCATAAACTGCTAGCGGATTGTAAAATAGTGAAGCCATTTTGGTAGAGTCTGGCTATTCCTCGAAAGATCAAACAATTACAGTATGATCCAGCAATTCTACTTGGGTATCACTCAAGAGAAATGGAAACATATATCCATCCACATAACATTCATACACAAATATTTACAGCAGCATTATTTATAACAACTGAGCAGAAACCAACCACCCTTACCCATCAAGCTCTCCAAGGGGGGAGATCTTGCTTTTTTTACTGTCCATCAACTGACAAGGGGATAAATAAAATGTGGTCTCTCCATACGATAGAATATTATTTAGTCATAAAAAGAAATGAAGTACTGATACATGCTACAACATAAATGAAACTTAAAAAAAAGTTAGGCTAAGTGCCTGGCTGATGTGGTTCAGTGGATTGAGTGCCGCCTACAAATCAAAGAGTTGCTAGTTCGATTCCCAGTCAGGGCACATGCCTGGGTTGCAGGCCTGGTTCCCAGTAGGGGACATGCAAGAGGCAACCACACATTGATGTTTCTCTCCCTCTCTTTTTTCTTCCCTTCCCCCCTCTTTAAAAATAAATAAATAAAATCTTAAAAAATATAAATATAAATAAATAAATAATTAGGCCAAGTGAAAGAAGTCAGTCACAAAAGATCTCATATTGCACCATTCCATTTATATAAAATGTCCAGAAATCATAGGGAAATCTATGAAGACAAAAAGTAGATTAGTGGCTTCCTAAGACAAGGGAATTTGGGGGAAATGAGGTGCTCATGGGTACAGGACTTATTTTGGGGATGATGAAAATGTCCTAAATTTGATTGTGTTGGTGGTTGCACAACTCTGTAAATATACTAAAGACCCCACCGGCCACACATCCCCCACCCAGCCAAGCCGGAGCCTTCTGGCCATGGCTTGGGCCAGGGTTTTAACAGATCTCACTAAAAGCCATCTCAAATGGGGCACGCCATGGGAGCCATGGTTTTCATGGTTCACAGATTTGTTGGGGATAAAGGCTACTTAACAGAGGAAGACCTAAAAGTATTCATGGAAAAGGAGGTTCCTAAATTTTTGGAAAATAAAAAAGACCCTCTGTCTGTGGACAAAATAATGAAGTTACCTGGACCAGTGCTGAG
>PVKM010032899.1:0-16192 GCA_004027735.1 Carollia perspicillata
CAGCCCATGCCTTCCTCTGACCAGTTCCATTATAGAAGCCATCGTGTTCTCCTTCCTGCACACACCACTATGGACTGGCTTTTCTATCACTTACAACCGAAGGAATCCCAAGTGTACTAAATAGGGAGTGGCTTTCTCAAGCACTCTCTTGAGAAATGTGACAATAGAATTGTTTAGTGATAGCACTCAGCAGGCTAGAAATGTCTGCCCAGGATGTAAGTCCCAGCTGGGACAGGGAATGTTGGCACCTTCTGCCACGTACTTGAAGCAACGAGTAAATGCAAATCTATGAGGCAGTAAATATCCTGTCTTTAGTGCCACTGATTATTGACAATTGATCAGACCCCAATCTCCATTCCCCAAAGAGAAGATGAACTTGTTGTAGAAACATACCCAACTCCCATTGCCCGGCAAGATGGAGTGGGCCATTTTTTCCCCAGGATATCAGGAGAGCCAATGCCGTGAGAGTCCATCTGATTTGCAGAGTGACAGGTCCTGTGAACATTAATGTGCTGATCAGCTTTCAAGCCACCACCCAAGTGCCAAGTCAAAATAAGGAGACTTATATGGGCTTCTATGAATCACTTATCTTTCTGATTAGTATTTAGTTTCCCTTTAAGGATTAATTCTCTCAGTACCAGGGTGAATACTGGTAATGTTCATGAATTTGCTCACCTTATGGGGAGCTTCGTATGAAGCTAAATACCTGGGGCTTTCACGATATTGTGAAACCCAAATCCCCCAAATGAATAATTGAGATCTTACACGCAGCTTAGAAGATAAAGCACTTCAAAGACCTTCTGGGAGGTATGAGGGCTTTGGACCTGTTCGCCTTTGGGTTTGGGGTTTGACTCATCTTCGGGGCTTGGAGGATCCAAACCCAATTTGTCCAACCACAGAACCAGAGCCTCTTTACCACTGTTCTTTCCTGCCTGATACAGTTTCCTAGAACAAACTGGGAAGCAACATATTTTTTGTTTTTTCCTTCCTCTCTAGAAGAAATCCTAAAGTTAGAAGATCTGTTTCCTGGCACTTAGACCAATCCTATATATTAGCCTTTAGAAACCAAATTCAAATGATAAGGGGAATGCATTAATTAATATTGCCTCAGGAGTGAGTAAATCTTGAGGGAAAGCTTGATTCAGAACTCATATTTTGAGATCTGGATTCCTTTCTGCTCATTTTTAAAGCTTCATATTAGTTTATTTTCCCTGATGTTGGCTTCATTCTCAAGCAGTCTCTCCCTCATCATGTCAAGGTGACTGGCAATAGCTCTCAGAGCTACGTAATCTTTATTTACATCCGGCAGAAATAGGGTCTATGTCTCAGCATTTCAAGCAAAAGTTCTAAGGTTCCTTCTGATTGGTTCCTTCTGAACCAATCATAATGATAACGGAGAGTGCAACATGCTGATTGGTCAAGCCAGAGTCCATCCTTGAAGTTAGAGAGAATGTCAGTTTTACCCAGACCACTTGGCTAGAGGACTTGGGGTACAGTAGTTAAGGGAAATAGGGAATAGTGTGTAGCAATCTCCAAAAGTCCACTTTACACATGAAGCAACAGAAAACCATAAAGGTTACGTTACTCGTTCAGAATCATACAGTGAGCTAAGTGGGAGAAGGAGAAACTGGGCCTCAAACCACTACCCCAAAGGGCCTTGTTCTCTCTTTGCTATATTAAGCTTACTCACAACCAAAACTGTACAAATGGCATTGTGTCTTCAAATGTTTCTAAAGTTTCTGGGAGAAAAGGCAGAAACACTCTGTAGCAGTGTAGGGGAGAGTAAATTACTTACAAGGGCACTCCGTTCCTCAGGAGTAGACTCAACAATTTTTAAGAACAAGCAACCACACACAAAAAAAGTCCCAAGAACCCAATGTGTAGACCCACTCTGTGATGCCAGCCACACTGAGCAAGACAGGATGCCTCACAGGGAGAACAAAGGAGAAAGTCAAGCTTGGGCCCTAGGGCTGCATCAGATTTTCTGCTTTTCCTCTGCTCCCAGTCCTCCTGTAGGCTATTTGCATTTCACTGTGGTCCTGGATGATTTAAGGAGCCCAGTGAAAGCCCTTGGATGTGGTCAGGATGTTCATGCTCCAGGGACCATGTGACCGATGTGGCTGGCCTAGAGTCATGGCATTATCAAAGGGCTCCTTGGAAACTGAGGGAAGGCAGGGCTTCCCCGCCTCCCCCACCCCACTTCTGCCATTTCATTTATTTATTTTTTAACCCACTTGATGAATTGATTTCTTGTCCATTTCCAAGTGCTGAATGCCCTCCTAGGAACCGACACTCTTCCCGTCTTTGGCTTTAGATCTTGTCAGTTCTGCAGGTCTCCCTGAGCTTTGATCAGCAGTTAGAGTTGAAAGGAGAGGGTGAAGGACACCAGGCCCCTGGTCCAGCCTTTTCTCTCTGCCATCCTCTGTAGACACTTTTTTTTTCTCAAAACAAATCTCCTGATTGACTTGAAAGGAAGCTCTACATCCAGAAGAGATAATAATGGTGGGGAGTGGGAGAGGGAGGGGGAAGCTGGGAGGAAGGAATGGGATCTCGGGACAGGGAGAGACAGGGAGACAGATGGGACCTGGGCCTGCTATATGAGCAGGACTTGTCATCATTAGGCAGGCCCTGGCCTGGGAACAAGGACCTTCATTTGGTAGGAGCTACAGTAAGAACTCAGGAGTCTGGGCTTGTCTTTGCTGGCAGAGAAGTCAGGTTTGGACAGGTCAGAGGGGAGTGACTACTGCTTCTTTCTGCAACAGCTTCTTAGATTTGTCTCCATTTCACACGTGCCAAGGTCTATTTCCCTGTTTGTCTTCCTGCACCCCTCGAGCTAGAGATATTTCGGTGCTCGGAGAAAACATTACAAATATCCAGGACACAGAGATCATCCTCATGTGACTGTTGTCTTATATATGTGTAGGGCTCCTAGCAGTGCAAGGCATAGAGTGCATACACGAGAAATGGTAGCTATCGTGGACATTTCAAGAGCATTCTATTAGCTGTACTTACATTGTTATGTTCCATCAGAATTTCCTCTTTTCAAGGTGGGAACATCAGAACACAGCTCAGATTTCATGGTTTCCCTCCCTCATTTTGCTTGGTGGCTTTTGGGGCCCTAAAGCCGATCATGTTTTCTTTTCCACTGTCCCATCAACATAGAACTTGGCTTTCTGACATCGTAAAATCCCTCTGTGCCAGGACAACCCATGAAGCATCAGTGGATGGAGGAGGCTGTGTTGCATGGGTTCACTTTTTCCATTTGTCTTCCAAGAGCCATGATGGTTGCTTTCCAGAGCCACAGAGGCTCCATCTGAGTCAGACCCTCCCACAGAATGATTTACAGACATTTCTTTAGGACTACCTTGCCCACTTTGTGGGTTCAGTATTGTCTAAGTCACGTTCTGGTTTCTTTCTGCCATTTGTCACACACCTGGACCCTTTGTGTCTTCCCTCCAAGCTGTCATCGTGTGGTTACTTGGCAATTGCCAACTGGTTTTTTCATACTAGCCCAAGAAAAACATCATTAGGAAGGGCGAGCCTGTGGCCAAATCCAGTGCTTAATGGGCTGCAAAACCAAACAAAAATAAATTGGAGGTATCTGAGCCGAACGCCTCCCTACTAGCAAGGAAAGTGAAACTTGACTCAACAGGGGGAGTGGTAGGGTTGCCATTGTTGCATTGAAGAAAAATTTTCCCTAAATAAGATCATGTATAGAAATATTGTCCTCAGGTTTTCTTGCTAAGATGCTGTAGAAAGGAGGACCATTTTCTCCACAAGGTAGAGTAACCATATTTTCAGTTTTTATTAAAAACTCTTATTCCCCATACAACAGCTTCTTTGGTAACTAGCTCTATTAACAGAGCTGCAAAATTATGAAGAAAGCTGTTTAATGCCACCCAGTTCTTCACCTCTACCTCTGCCGCACTCATCCATCTTCCCATACTTACCTCCCATACCCACCACCCCACCCCTACCTTCACCCGCCCCGCACACCTGCTTCACTGTCATACGATTCCACGGACACCTAAGTAGAAAAACCAAGTTACCCACAAGGGTAAAATTCAGGCTGGCAGCAAATTTCTTAACAGTGTAAGGCAGAGGATCATAAATTTTCAAAGTAAGGGTGACCCAAGGATCTTACACACAAGGAAGTTGTCCAAATTCAAAAGTATCAGCCAAGATAAAACATGCCCAGAAACAAAGTATGTGTGTGTGTGTGTGTGTGTGTGTGTGTGTGTGTGAGAGAGAGAGAGAGAGAGAGAGAGAGAGAGAGAGAGAGAGAAGGGAAGGAAGACGAGATAGATAGATAGATAGATAGAAGATAGATAGATAGATAGATAGATAGATAGATAGATAGATTTAGGGATAGATTATGAGCTCTTTAAAAAAAATAAAAAGAGTTGTCTATCAAGTGTAGCTCACCAAATGATGAATCAAAATAAACAACTCAGAAAAATAAAAATCAAATTTCAAAATGTTTTTTAAAGAATGTGTGGTGAACAACAATATATCAAATACATAGCTAAAACTATTTAGCTACAATAATTTTAACTTGAAATGTAAAAATAATCATTTAACTAATAAAAATTGTGAGATAGAAGTTAGTGCTAATTTCCAAGGGTGCCATATTAGGGAGCTTGTAGATTTGTCTACATTGAAAGCACACGTTTAAAAATTATAACTATCGCTCTGGTTGGTGTGGCTACTTAGTTGGAGCGTCTTCCTGTACACCAAAATGTTATGGGTTCAATCTCTGGTCAGGGTACAACAAGAGGGAACAATTGATGTTTCTCTCTCACCTCTCTCCCTCTTTCTCTCTTCTCTCCCCCCACCCCTGCCCCCTTCTTTTCTCTCTAAAAGTAATGAAAAAATGTCCTCAGGTGAGGATAAAAAAATTATTAAAAATAAAAGCTATAACTACCCTACCTGTTAGTTTTTTAATGATCTTTATGTTTTTCCCTTTTGGTGGCTCCTTTGAGAACTTATCACTCATTGTAAATAAATGTTTATGTGTAGTTTTAGTAATTCCCTCAGTTTCCTTACTTCCATGAAATAACAAGTTAATTTCTTGCATTTTCTTCATAAAGACAAACATAGAATCTATTTTTCTATTTATTCTTTTATCTGTGTATAGAGAGAGGATAGAAATATGATCACAAATATTGGAGGTGGTTATACCTGTATAGTGAGATTGGACATTGTCTTTAGTTTTCTTTGCATTTTTCTATGTCGTGTGACTTGTCTTCACCCACAAGCCTCAGAGATGCTCTGATCCAGTACTTTTCCACATTTATTAGCAATAAAACCCACTTATATGAAAGCCCAATATATAAATCTGATAAAAATTGAATGACTGTGGGTGAAGTGGGGGGTCTGGGGCATGGAACACCCAGTCTCAGCCTTCCCTTTGTCTGCTCCATAGCAGCTACTAAGGCACCTCTGTGAACCTTACTGAATACAGCATAGGGCCTCTGATTTAACCTAGTTCCCCCAGCTTATAAGTGAAGAAACAGGTGACCAAAGAGGGCAAAAGACTCACTCAGGGTCACAGACCATGGGTGCTCCTTCCTCATCAAATATTCTCCTACGACATTGGTTCAGGAGGTCACCTTTGAAATGGCTGGGCCCTGCTGCCACCTTCCCAGCAATAGGGCAGGGTATGCTCTGACCCACCCCCACTTTCCCTTGTGTCTTGGGGGATGGTTTCTGAAGCATTCCAATGGGCAGTGAGAACCTTGAATTCCCATCGTTGCCCAACACAAACCCTGTATTCGTTTCCCAGACCTGCCATACAAATCACCACACACCGAGGGGCTTGAAACAATAGAAGTTTATCCTCTCACAGTTCAGTAGGGAAGATGTCTGAGTCACGTCAGGTGGTTTTCTCTGGAGACTCAGGGGGAGACCTGGTCCCCTGCCCATTTGCCAGCTTTGGGTGGTTGCTTCGAACCCTGGCATTCTTGGGCTTGCAGACGCATCACTCCAATCTCTGCCTCCAATGTCATCTAGCCTTCCTCTCTGTGTGACTCTCTCTGTGCCTTCTCCTTTCTTGTAAGGATACCAGTCATTGCATTTAAGGCCCATCCTAAATAATCTGTGATGACTTCATCCTGAGATGGTCAACAAATCATCTTTGTAAACATGTTATTTCTAAATAAGGTCATATGCAGAGGCTTTGGGTGGGCATGAATTTTTTTTGGGGGGGACACTATTAAACACACCGTAAGTCCCAAATAACTTGAGAGAGGACTCATGCCCATGACCTCAGGTTCATTAGTTAACCCAGGGCTTGGCCGCTCCAGCTGAGCCAGTGCATTCCCTGTGGAAAATTGCTCCTGACCGCACAGACCCTTCAGCTCCTCTGCCCCGTATCAGCGGCCCCAGCAGGTGGTGGTCTACACCTCTTGTGCCTGTAGAGATAATCCAAAAAGGAAAGCCTAGTGCTGCCGGATAGTATAGGAGATTTTTCTCAAAAGAAACTGGCCTGAGATACTTCACAGTGGACTTGGGAAGGGGCTCTCCTGAGCTTTTCCTAACATCCATTCAAAAGTTGACAGTGCCAAGAAGCCAAGAGACAGGGAACATCTCCGTGACATTCCAAACCCCGGAATCTTTCTAAGCTTTGAAAACTGGACCTGGAAGCCAAAAGCAATAGTATCCTGGAACCACTTCAGGTTATGTCCAATTCACTTAAAGGGAATGGAAAGACCACTTTCTCTGTAGAGAAACCTGCAGGCTATGGTTAGAAGAACGTAGTTGCTAAATGGCACAATGGGGTTTGCAGAAATGGTCCTAAAACAGGACTGCACGCATGCACAGACCTCTCCATCTGGTAAGCCAATTACTACCACAGGAGGAACCTGGAACCTGTGGTTCTTCACCTGCTTTGAATGCCTGGGTAAGATTCATCCACAGCTGGATCCAGACGTCTAGACTTCAGAAACATGATTTTGTCTGCAGGTCTGATCAAGCTCTGTTAGTAATAAAGCAGGTGAATTCACACCTACTACTCAGTTTCAACTCCATGGGGAGAAAAAGGTTTGGGCACTTCAGAAACCCCAAGAGAATTCCCCAACAATAACTTGCCCAGACTCAAACATCTGGGAAGTGTGTAAACATGAGATCTGACCCCAAAGTCTGAGCTTTTAACTGCTACTCTACGTAGCCAACAAGGAGGAAACTGAGTCCCAAGGAACTGAGGCAGGAGTCACACCACAAAAGGCCCTGTGGACAGTAGGGGATGTTTGGATTTTATCACAAGGGCTGTAGGAAGCCACCCACATGGTTCATGCAAGAAGAGAAGACGCTCCCGTCTGCACTAAATCTACACCAGACTCGCGTGGTTAAGATTTTGTGCTAGAATTTTCTTCCCAATGAAAGTGTCTGAGAAAATAATAGTGTTACTGTCTTTGAAAGCTATTTGTGACATGTGAGGCTAAGGAATGGTTGTGTTCATTATTGTTGTTTATTCTTAAAGGAGAAACATATCTAAGCAAGTGGGTTGTTTTATCTTTGACTTCCTCATTCTTGAGAAGTCAGGCAGGTCAGCACAGCAGCCCAGGAATGTGTGTGGTCCACCTTGGCCTCGTCAATGTGTCCGGCAGAGCCAGACTTCACTGGTACCTGCCCTAGAGTCAAGCCCTAGTGCACAATTGAACTGTCATCATCCACTTCCTCATCATCATTAACAATTTCCTCTACTACCTATGTCAACTAGCCACTTGGCATGGCCAACTTTAAATAATTTCATAGCAAGGCTATGAGGTAGGCTCTATTATGACTTCCGTTTCACAGTTGAAGAAATTGAGGTGCAGAAAGTTTAAGCAATTAAACTTTGCTTGCTTCGGTCAAGGTTAAACAAGCAGGAATTGGCAGAGTAGTAATTTGAACCCTGGTCTGTTTGACCCTGGACTTCAAGCTCTTAACCACAAGGCTACCCGTTCTACATAGGAGGTGTCAAGTTGGTGTCAAGTTTATAGTTGGTGTTAAGACTACCAGAAGCATCTTTTGTACAATGTTAGGGCTGTGGTTGGGGCCAGGGGTAGCTTTGATAGGCATAAGGGTTAAATGTCCTGGTGCAGAAGCATGTAGAAAATGCCCTCTCCCCTACATATCTTAAAAACAGAGAATGTTCTCAGGGAACCTTAAGACTCAACTCAGAATATTGTGGAAACATCACCTTAGTCACCTGATATACCAAATACATAAATAAACAAACAAAAACACTTGTTTGTTATATCTTTAAGCAAAATATACACAACACATGTAGGAGCAAATGTCTACTGAGCCAAAGGAAATCAATATTCATCGAACATATATTATGCACTAGACACTGGGAACAGAAATGAACCAGGCACAACCATTGCCCTAACAAGGGCTATGGAGCACTGTTACAACAGGAAGTTTAGAACTCACCAGGCCACTGTGTCCAGGTCTAACATATGCAACGGGAGTAGAGTGTTCATTAGAGCACAGAGGTCTGAGCTGTTAGTTCTATTCAGAACTCAAGGAATGCTTCCCAGAGGTGGAGACGTTAGAATTTAGCCTTGAAGGATGAGAAGAGTGAGATTATAGCAAAGGATATTCTGGAGAAGGGAATGGCTTGAAGAGAGAAAGTGTAAGCAGAGAAAAAAAAAGTGCAAATGTTGTAGTCCTAGGATGTAGGGGAGAGATGGAGACTTTGCTAGGGAAATAGGCAGGGCCCCTATCACAGAGCACCCTGCATGCTAAAATAATGAGCTTCGACCTGATCCTGTGGGTTATGCTTAACCACTAGAGAATTTTAGAAGCAATGAGAATAATCATTTGGTGAGTACTTTTGGAAGCATGCACTGATATTGGAGTGGAGGGTAGACCAGAGGGTAAAGGCTAGAGGTGAGGGTAAGAGAATACTTAGGAGGCTACATAATAGTCCAAGTTACTGATGACAAGGGCCTAAATCCTACTAATGGCAGAGGAATGGAGAAGAGGGGTGGTACGATACAGTATGCCTGGGGTCGAATAGACAAAGCTTGGTGACTAATTGGACAGAGCAGCAAGAGAGTGGGAAGAGAAACCCTAAGGTCTCTCGTGTTTGTGAAAGGGTGGCGGGCTAATGAGGTCATGAACCAGGACACACAAGGGCGGGGAGTGGGGAAGATAACGGGTTCTGTGCTGCATTTGAAGCATTGCAGGGCAGACAGGAAGCTGCAAGCAGAAGCCTGAGTCTCTGAAGAGAGAGACAGAAATGTGTGAGTCATCAGTGTGTCCCAGTAGTTGAAGGTCTGGGAGAAAGAAGTTATCAGAGAATACAGAAATTGGCCAGAGGAGCAGGGAGGGCAGGCCCCTAGGGAAATTTTATACTTACAGTACTATTAGTGAAAAAGGAGCCAGAGACAGAGATTAAGAAGGAATAACTAAAGAGGGAGGAGGAGAAATAAGAGAAAGAGGTATGATGGAAGGGACAAAGGTGTTCCCAGACTTGGGTCAAACACCACAGACAGATTGAGTGTCGATGTTCTACTGAGCACCTGGAGAGCTGGTTAAAATGCAGGTTGTGATTCAGCAGGACTGGGGCAGGGCCTAAGATTCTGCATTTGTAACAAGCTTCCAGGTGATACCCTTGACCCTGGTCTGTGGACCACACTGAATTAGCAAGAGAGTAGAATGAAAGCAGAGAGGTTGTAAAATGTAGCAATTAGGGGATCACTGGGGACTTTGGAGGGGGGTTTACAAAGTGGCAGAGGTCCAAGCCAGATAATAGATCTGGGTGAAGAGTGATTGGGACACTGGGGGAATCAAGGCAAGGATGAAGCCAAGCCCTTGCCGAGGTTGAGCAAAAACGGGGAGAGATGAGGCAGTGGCTGAACAGTGAGGCAAAGGCAGGGGAAGATTTCAGGGGAGTGGGGAGGTGAGGGAGACAGTGAAGAGGAGGAAGTGGGAGCTCATGTCACTAAGCAGCTGATCTTTGTCTTCTTACTGCCTTCAGAGACACTTCCTCTCAGACAAAAGGGGAAGAGGAGAGGCTGGGCAAAGAAACAGGTAGAATTTTGAGAAGGCAAGGTAATGAATTTCATAATTAATGTTCTTTGTTTCCTTAAAGAAACAAAGGTTTTCTGAAGATAACTGAAGTTATCTACTAAGAACAAAAAGGTGAATTGGTTTTGGAGGGTAGGAGAGAATTACTCTTCTCTCTGATTTGGAATGGGAAAAAGATAAGATGCTGATAAGGAAACACGAGATGAGATAGTGATAATAAAAATGAAGTATGAGAAGAATGACAATTCATAATAATCCTATTTATATAATAATAACCCATCACATATATGATATTCTATATAGCATGCAAGAATCAGTTGTAAGACCCCAAAGTCCAGGAAATGTTAGCATCGGAAGGGATGTCTTATTCTTGAAACAGAATTGCCAAAACCATAAAGTGAGTGCTGCACAGAAATTTAACGTGTCCACCTTGACTCCAGAGGTGCCAGGTGCCACTGCTCCTGGCTCTGGGTGCCGACCTCCCAGACCCCACAGACAAGAATCTCCCCACACCTCCCCAGTTTTTCAAATTTAATTCAGGGTACTAGCCACACTGATTTCAGCCCATTCTACTATTTACAACAAGCAAATCTTTCTCCATAATCTTCCCTTTTGAAAAGATCTATAAGTAACAGGGGCCTATGAGATGAAATTTCATAAGTGATACCATCCTCTTCTCTATCTGAGGGAAAACAGCAAGTTACTTTACAGGAAAAATAGAATCTTCTTCTGGGGATTGGGACCATATTATTTGAGAGGCCTTCCTCTGCCCATGTGAGAGCCAAAGGCTGTCTCCCTGGCCCCAGAAAAAAGGAGAAAAAGAAGCATTCGTGGCAATTCTTCTCTGTGGTTTTCTGAAGCTTCACAGCACTTCTGCTTCTCTTGGCACCAGAGCTCTGGAGAAGTTGATCAAATTGCATAAAGAGCCCAGGAGTCTCCTGGGAAGAAAGGGCCTGAGACTTCAAGTCCTTTTCCATGAAATTCAACATTGGGAATATGCTGGGCATGGCCATCATCAAGGAATTTTGAAGAGGAAAAGTCACGAAGAAGCTGCAAAGTCTCAAAATCTATCTGGAACCTGACCGCCTCTCACCTCCACCCTGACCACCCGGGTATGACACCAGCCTGTCTCTTCTGGATTATTGTAATCACCTTTTAATTGTTCTCCCTACTCAACCCATGGACACCAACACGCGGTGTTCAAGACTGCAGCAGAGTTTTGCTTTTACTACTCAGTCACCTCTGGTCACTTCCCTACTGAACTCTCTCCAATATCTCCCCTCTCACTCAGAGAAAAGGCTCTTAGAGGAGCAGAATCTCATCAATTGCTTTACTTCATTCAGCTACTCTCTCCCTGTTCCCTTTGCTGGAGCCGCACTCTCTCCTTGCTCAAGCAGGCCCGGCCTGACTCAGGGGCCTTGGGCACTCTCTGTTCCCTCTACCTGAAATGTTCTTCCCTCCAATACGCTAATGGCTCTTCCCCTCACCTTCAGTGTTTGCTCAAATGTCGCCCATGAACATGCTCAAATGAACATACCCAGGACCCAAGCCCAATGTAAGAGCCTAAAGCACGCATTGTGAGCCCAAACACAAGTAGGGGCTAGACAGGCAGTGACCGGGAAAACTGCCAAAGATGAGAAGTGGGATGCACTGCAAAGTCCCTGCCAGTCAGATACTCGGCCTCAGCTGACTGTTGCTAGGAAACATGTAGGCATAAGGAGGCCAGACTTTCACATCTCTCTCTCTCTTTTTTTTTTTTCAGAGAAACCAGAAATATTATTTTTGTATGAAATACCAAGATTTGGTTATTGATGACTAGGGGGTCTGGTCTAAGAGCTCAAGGAAAAGAGCCTCACCCTGTTGAGCATGTGGTTGAGGCCAGAATCCCTCCAGACCTGGCCATCTTGCCCAAGTGAGATAAGAGGATTAGAAATGTCATTTAGGGTCACCCACCCTCTAGGCATCCCTGTCCCCCCATCTATAAATGAGGAAGTCAGAAGAGATCATCCCTATAGCTCTTTCCTACCCTTGAAGTACTGATAGGGCACCTTCCACCCACCCACAACAGAGGAGGCCAAGATTGCCCACAGGGCACTCACAGTCTGATGGGGAAAACTGGAAATACATGGGGAGATTAAGCCACAGAACAAGAATATGTGCTCAGTGCAAAGTGGAGAGGGGCTTGAAAACTAGCTGCCACCTATAGTTTCAGAGAAGACCAGTCTGCAATGGGATGGTATGGAAGAGCTTCTAGCAAGAAGTGGACTCAAGATTCTGTTTTGATCTAGGTAGATGGCCTAGGGTTGGGACAGTAGGGCATTAAGCAACTTCAAAATCACCAAACCATTTACATTCACTTAACAAATGTACATTTGAGCACCTGCTTATTCTCCCCTTCTTGGAAAAGTAAAAAGTCTACATTGTCCTTCGGTTTTCTGAACAAACACCAGGTACCCTTTCAAAGGAATACCAATTTCAGTCCTGCTGTGTTTCCATATTGACTTCAATAGCTTGGCCTCACTTTCTGTACAAAGCCATCCCAACCCCTCCAGTGCACCCCCACAGCCCTGGTGCTCACTGATATTGTGGTATTAATGTCATGTCTCTCTATTTGTCGGTCTCTCCTGGTAAATGAGCCTGTCTTTCAAGGCAGAGATCATTACTACTCATCTCTTTGTCTCCATAGTCTAGCAATACACTTGGGAGTCAACACATTTGGGATGAGAAGAGAGACAAAGAAAATGCTCACTTTCTACCTCATCCTACAACCCCTCTTCTATCAAGAAAATTCTAACTCAGGTTATGTATCATCTTCCCCTTCTTTTCTAAGAGTTATTTTAAGATTTTTAGTTAAGTTCCTAGAAATTATTACCCAGGTCAGGATAATCAGTGGGATATGGATATAAGAAATAGGAGCAAATAAATGTTTACATTAGAGAAAGTGCTATTAGGAAGACAATAAAATGCTCAAAGATGGAAGAAGGAGAAAAGAGCCAAGAGGCACATGGCTTAGGTTTTAGCAGAGGTTTTGACAGAAAGGTCAGACGAGTATTCAAGATAAAGGGGGTTGGGGGACAGCTGTGACATTAAGGAGACATTGAAAATGATGGAAATGATAAAACAGGACTTTAAGAAATGGTGTGGAGATCTAGGAATTGGATCTCCTGTAATAGTATTCAAAAGATTGAAACCAAGGGTCCTTACGACTTTGATCAAATTTAACTTCAAATCCTAGCTCTGAAAAATCATTTCTGTCTATAGCCCTAAGAGACCTAGGCTTTCCCAATAATCAGCAACCCCCGAGGCAGCAGAAGACAATAGCCCAGCTGTCAGGTCCTCTGGGATGCTGTAGAGCACATCTTCACCTCAGCTCTGTTTCAGCTCCTAAGCCCTAAGGTGGAACAGATCTCCTGGGTACTTTCCCAGGAAACCAGACAGAGGGACAGCAGAACAGATCTCAGAACTGTCCTCGAGATCTGAAGAAACAATTCATTACTCTTACCTCACCTCTGACCAATCAGATCCCAGCCTGACCCTGAGCTCCCTAACCCACAGTGTTTTGTGGCTTTCTCCTGTATAATCTGTAATGTATGTGCCATTGGGGAGTTGGATATTTTGAGCATTAGCTTCCCAGGTGGCACCACTCATAATAAAATAGCCAACATTTCTCCAGTGTCATTCTCAATATTTAGTGTTTGGTTCTGCTAGTGCCTGGTAGATGAACTCTTTCTGTTTGATAAAAAGATGCCAAAGAGATTGAAACAGCCTTTAAGAAGTGTTGGTTGTTGAACAATAAATTAATTTAAAAAAAAAAGAATTCACAGAGAACATTTAGAAATGTTAAAATTTCAACTTTGTTGACTATCTAGTCATATTCTTTCTTTAATAAGAATTGGTGAGATGTTTTGCATGTTAGAAGAAAAAATAAGCCAAGTCACCATCAACATCCTTTCTGACGGTCTGTTATTCAGCCAGTAACTTACAACAGCATTAGTTTCTAATAGCAGTAATTTACAGTGGTTACTTTGGTTCTCCACTACAAGCTGGTCATCTTTGTTTTAAGAAAAGATTAAGCAAGCCACGCTTTATTATTACTTATTATTATAACATCAACCTCAAAGTATACTTCTTTGATGAAAAAATTTGAAAGAAAAGAAATAGTATAAAAAAAAAAAGCATGTCACATTCTATGATTCCATTTAATAAACTCCTCCCCTTTAAATAAAAAAAAAGAAGCAAACAAGCATTGGTTGTTAAACTGTTCTTTCTCAATTATGATGCCATGCAAAAACTAGACCATGGATGCTTCCGGCTTTTTTCTGGGCAGCAAACATACGTTTAGGGAACTAGTACACAAAGGAGAAATGTCCAAGTTGCCTACTGCACAGCAAGACTTAGTTTACATAAACCAGCGAAGCTTATTCCAAGCTGTTAGGCAGTGTTTAAGAAGTTAGGCTCTAGGAGACAAGTTTCCTGGGTCCATGTACTTCCTAACTGGGTAATTCATGTAAGCTACTGAACTTTCTTGAGTCTCCATTTATTTACTTATTAAGGGAATAAGAATATCTACTGGACAGGGTTAATATGGAGATTATATGAGTTAATCCATGCAAAGCTCCTAGGACAGGCCCCTATGTATAGTAAGCACTTCATAAATGTTAGTTTTTATTATTTGTGTATGGCTGTCATTATTATCCCACCACAGTCTACATAAACACAGGGCCCTGTAACTTTTTTCAATTTCTTGCTCACTGGTCAAGCCACAGCTTTGTCTCTTATGCCAATGTTGACCATCGCAAGGCTTAATTCAAACCTCATTTCCTTCTGAAGTGCCTTAGCAACATTGTTTAAACCATTCGTTGGGCTATGATCTTTTCTGTGGGGCATTGTTCATCTTGCTTCTCCGAGGAGACTGAAAGTTCCTTAAGAACACAAGAATCATACTTTGGGGGGTTCTTCTCCCCAGCCCCAAGAAGCCCAGATGAGCAATACTGGGCTTGAAATGTTCTTTGGTTGAGTGGAGGGGACAAGAGTTGGGCAACATTTAGCTTTCGTGTTAATATGCTTCTCATGGACCTCCACCTCTTCCTCCTCTATCCTATTGTCAAACCCAAGAAAGGACCAGACTTCGTCATCCAGAAATTGCTAAAATATAGTGACAATGAGTATTAGGTGCTGACGACTGGAACTGGATTTCCTCGTAAACATCCTGGGCTTAATAGATATTAGGCAGACTGTTCTGTGTCTTTTGGAGCATCACAGACAATGCGGTATGTTAGAAAGTACGTAGAATTAGGAGGTAGAACCCGTTCAACTATCTCCTGGTTGTGAAGATGGGCAGGTCACTTACCATCTCTGAGTCCTACTTTGCTCAACTATAAAATGCAAATAATAAAATGCCAGCCACGTAGTTGTCTTGGTCAGAATAAAAGATATAATGTCTGGGAAAGTTCTTTGAAATGGTAAATATACCGATTTAGTTATTGTTCCTATTATCAAATTTAAGAATCCACCAGAGAAAGGGTGTCTTTTGGAAAAGGCACAGACCACTGGCCTTCCAGCTTCTTTTCTGCCTAATTAACATTCATCAGAGCGATTCTGAGACCGAAGGCATGAAAGGGATGGGGGCGTGGGGGATGTGGGTGGGAGAAGAACAGTTGGTGATGAGGAAAGAAAAATCTAATCTTTTGCTAATACCAAAGGGCCTGGCTTAAGAACACACAAGCGAACAGCAAAGCATGGTGACTCGGGACCAGCTGGGGGACCTCCTGAACAAAAGCAGTTAATAATGCTGCTTTCAGCTCTGCAGCTCACCATGGGCCTGGGCCTGGCTTGGGCCTGGGGCCGCTGGGGGAAGGGGCTGGGGTCTTGTCTGGAGACCCAGCCTCCCAGTCAAATGTCAACCCATCAATACCAAGGGAGCAGAAAGGAGCCTAAAGCTTGGGGCCTTTGTTTCTTCATTTTTAATTAATTAGTCTTTTGTTCACCCATCTGAGTTCTAAAGAAACCTTTTCTGCAATCTTTTCAAAATCCAAATCCCCCACATGTATCCACATTAGTAAAAACAGAATAAAAATCTGTGGTTTTGGCTCACTGCCTTGGCCATGTGATCAAATAGGACTTTGAAGGGCTCTTTTTTTTTTAAACAAGTGTTTATTGAGTGACTGCTATT
>PVKM010032900.1:0-16202 GCA_004027735.1 Carollia perspicillata
CATTTCTTTTTTCAGTAAACTCACCTTTTCGATGGCAATCAGAGTACGGGCGATGGGTTTCTTGAGCTCCTTTCTGTCCCTCCACTGCCAGATCACGTGTCCCCTTCTCCAAAAGCCTTCCCCTGGCCACTTGAGCAAAGGCGGTCCTTCATCCCTTCTGAGACATTTTTGTTTTGTTTTGTTTTGTTTCCTTTCCCCGCACCCCCTTTCTTGGTCTTATTTGCAATCTGAATTGTTCATTTCAATGGGTGCTTACAGATTACCTGTCTCCTGTGTCTAGAATATAGAGTCCATGAGAAAAAGTGTCTTGACTACTTCATTCACTCTCAATTCTCCAGCATCTTGAACCGTGCTTGGCACACAGTAGGTGCTAAACCAATCTTTTCTGAATGAAGGAATGGCTGTGCCCAAACACTGTGTTCCCCCAATTACCATCCTAAATGAGTACCCGTTGGGTGTTGCCAAGATCTGTGCCCATATATGCATGAGCTATGTATATACGAGTCAGTCTTGGCTTATCTCTCTCTTTTGAGGTGAAAGCTAGCCTCATTTTGTGTAGTGACAAAGCAGTTATTTCTGCGAGTTTTTCCTGGGGGCATTTGCTTTGAGTACGTGAAATTCCTCAGCAGCAGCTTGTCTATACCTGATTCCCTGAAGACTTTGACCTTCAACACTCTGGGTTTCAGCAGAATTTTTATGGGTTCCAGAGGTATGTTCAGGGCTAAGAGTGAAATTCCAGGAAACAGACATCACTGGGTGATAGCAATGCCTCCTCTCACTCAGCGGGGTCTAGCAGCGCCTCTAGCTGACCCACAAAAGTGGTGGTTGGAGAAGGGCAAAGGGACTGTCAGGATCCCACACAAGATAGAAAGAGCCCTTGGAGGAAGATTGGACATATTCTGGTGGTTACCCTGCATTATGAATTAAGTCCGTCAGCCTCTCCCTTTGCCCTGCTTTTCCACTTCCCTAAACAGATTTTGAACCAGATGACTATGGGAAAGACCGCATTCTCAGAGTTTTCAAGTGATGGAGCTGTGATACCCAAGGGGTTATCTTCAAAGTAGCTAGTCATGGAAACTCTTTTGACAAATGAGTCTAAAAGGAAGTTACAATTGATGATTATGGGAATTTGTTTTTGTTTATAAAGTATAGGCTTTCAGAACCATGTCTGAGTAAATGCATAGTAAAAATTCCACAGAATCATGAGACTGGTAAAAATGGTAATGGACAAAAGATAATTAAGCTGAAATCCTAAATGTTTATTGCTTTTGAGTATTTAATTTAGCTCTGAGCTTCTCAGTAGCCAGGTTAATAGGAAAAAAGGGAACTGGAGTATGCATTAAAGTTACAAGGATAGATCAGATAACATTGGCTGTGTGCTTACTATGGTGCCTGACAGCTAGTATATACTCCTATGAAATATCAAATCATACAATGGCCAGTACTTGAACTTCAGTTCTCCAGGGAATGAAGATAAGTTCTTTATATGACCATGTCTTTCACCAACCCCAGCAGGGAAAAAAAAAATGCAACAGGCTTAAGGAGAAACGTAACCCAGTGGGAGTTTACCTTCGAAGCCTAAGCTACCCATGGTCTAGCAGTAGCGATTCTGGTGATTGTCCCCAGGACAGAAATAGAGCTCCGAAAACCTAGAGGAATGAATGGCTGACATGTTCTTTAGGCTGACTCTCTCAAATATCCATCCTCACAGCCAAGCTTTTCACTAAAGCAATCTGAGAGGACAGGACAGCCAGGTACCTGAAAATGACACTATGGCCACAAACCTCTCTGAACAGGTCATCTCGATGCTTTGTGCTTTCGTCTATCTAGCTTTTATCTTCCAGTATGGCCATTTGTTTTTGTGTCCATTTCTGTCTCCCGCCATGAGCTGTGATGAAGGGCTATGGGTTTATTCATCCTTGACTGCCAGCACCTAGCAGAGGGCCTCACACATGAACACAGAGAAAGGTTTGTTGGAAGAATGAATCAAGGGTGAGAGGAGGTGGTGCCTCCAGTTCTCCTCTGATGCTGGTAACAAGCGTCGTCGTCACCTTCTCACTTGATTTTGCCCCAAGTGAATGTTCGCTGCCTGGGTGGCGTCATATCACAGCCGAGCATTTTGCTTGAAGGGCTACGTCTAGTGTCTGAACTGGTTGAGTAATGGGTGGCAGGTTAACTCCTTGCTTTATTGAAAGTCATTCCAAGTGCTTGATTTGATTCCTTATTCAGTCTACACAAATCTGCATAGACACTATGTGCCTGGCCTTGCCAATCATTTCGTATTTCAGCATGCAGCCCAGTGACCTTTGAAACAATATGCTTATATTCTGAAATGGTCTGTACCCATGGGCATCTCTTGTATGGCACCCTAGATGAGAAAAGTTATTTTAATCTAAGGAAGGGATTGTAGTTTCTGTAGCCCGTGTGTGTTAGTACAACTTGCAGTGGATTCACCCAGAATTCTCCTGGTATCCAGGTGGTATGGGACTGAATACATCTAGGTCTGTGAATCTCTGATTAAGGATGTTCATTTCCACTTTGTTCTCTAACTTATTAGTCAAATGACATTTAAGTAAGTGGTGGGGGAGGTGGAAATACCCAAATCACTGAGTCACAAGGAATGCATTTCCATATCCTCCTCTCAGGAACCTGGCCAACTGACAGCTAGGATACTGATCTGTGTTCAGTACTGACGTCGCTTTGTCCATACTGTCCTAATTTCAAGGGACCTTGGAGACTTTACGGACTGGCAGTTCTTGCCCAGTACTATTTTTATTAAGCGAGAAGCTGAGCTCTATTGTGAACTTCGGTGTCTTTTCCAAATGGCAGTCAGGAGAGCCTGGGATTAGGCCCCAGGAACCTTGATTCTCTGTCCCGGGAAGCATACTATAGCCTTTACATTGTGGCAGTCAGACACACATATACATGCACATATACATGCACATACACATACATACACATATACATATACAAGGGTACGTATATATCATATACTATATGTATATTATAATGTCTAATGTGTATATAACAACAATGTTTATTATAACATACATCTGTGTATACACTGAGAATGGACTATAGATAGGGCACCGATAGTAATTAGGAAAGGATTGATCTGAACTGTTTTTCATTCAACTTCCTAGTTCCAATGGAAAGCCTTCAAGGGTTATGTTTCCTTCTCTGTGATCAAAAATTTAGGGATTTAGCCCTGGCTGGTGTGGCTCAGTGGATTGAGTGCTGGCCTACAAACCAGGGGGTCGCCGGTTCAATTCCCAGTCAGGGCACATGCCTCGGTTGTAGGCCAGGTCCTCCAGGTGCACGAGAGGCAACCACACATTGCTGTTTCTCTCCCTCTCTTTTTCCCTCCCTTCTCTTCTCTGAGAATGAATAGGTAAAATCTTCTTAAAAAATTAGGGATTTATTCAGAAAATCATGAGTGATAAGCATTAAAGTAAAAGCCTAGACAAAGGAATGCACACTGAGAGCAGGTATGTCTTCGTCATTTAGGAAACACTCTGCACGACTCTTCTGGAGGCTCAGGAGTGTTTGCAGTGCGGAGAGTGAAGAAGATAGTCATGGTTTTAATGGCGTAATGTACGATCGTGACATTCAGGAACCCATTGAGCATTCTGACTCTTGCAGCATAATGTTGCTCTTTCGTTCCCAGGATGGCTCGGATGTTACCCCCTCTTTTTGTTTCTCTTAGGCGACTCTGTTTCTGTTTCCCTAGATTTCAACAATGGTGGCACAGAATGGGTGCTCGAAATAATTATTGATAGCAGTCCTGACATTGCCGGGCTGGGGTCAGTTTTTCCGGTTTCTCTTCCGTAGCGTGAATGTCTCACCTACTTGCATGTCCTTACATGCAGAATCTGCCTCTGTGACAAGCGTGTGCCATGTTCTCATACAGAGTGAGAAGGGCGCTGCTTGTTTCTGGCTTTAGCTGTGGTTCCCATGCCCAGCTTCCAAATCACAGGGAGAATTCCATAGTCATGCTGCTGTCCCAAGCCACAAATCTTGTCATCACTTTTAGTCCCCCATAATCCTGAATATTTCCACAAATCTTCATATTATTTTATTTTTCATGTATTTTACTATTTACTTATGTTGCTCTTTGGCCACTTACGTTCAGAAATCCTGAGTTTAACAACTTAGTGCAAGAGTGTTCAGAGCCTATTTTTATACTAGAGTGCATCATGAATATCCAAGAGGGAAAGTAGGTGGCAAAACATTTATCTGTGTGTTTGTGCATGAGCATGCACATGCGTGTGTCTCTGTGTGTGTCTATAAATCTTCAAATGGCTAAAGTTCAAATGGCAAGAGGTTGTGAGGAATAGTCCCTAGTGTTACACTTTAAAAAACTAGTCTCAGAGTATCCTGGGACAGTCTACGGGAATTGATTTAGTGTGGGACAGTGTTTCTTAGCTTCTGAAATGTTGGCATTTGGAGCCAGATAATTCTTTGCAGTGGAGGGCTGTCCTGTGTGATGCAGGATGTTTGGTATCATCACTGGCCTCTACCCAGCAGATACCAGTACCTGCCCCACACTCCAGCTGCAACAACCAGAGTGTCTCCAGATACTGCTAAATGTCTTGTAGGAAGCAAATTCACCCCCGCTGAAAACCGCTGGTGTAGAGTTAAGAACCAGGGCTGTGCAGTGGGAATGGATAGATTCATATTCTGGCTTCACCTGGCTTTGTTGTATGTGCTCAGTTTCATCTATAACATGTAAAAAGTAAATAAAATAATGTAGCACATGACCCAGAGTTAAGTGTTTCTAAATATTAGCCACTTGTACTGGTGGTAAAAGTAATCCTTAAACAGGCAATTGCAATATTGATAAGGTCTATGATGAAATAAGTACAGTGCACAGTGAGATCCCATAGTTGGGAATGGGGAGAGTGCTAGGCAGTAAGAACACCATCGACAAATGTACAAAGTGGGGTGAAAGTATGAAGTGTCTGGGGAATTTCAAGGACCCCAAGAATTGCAAGGAGCCCAATCATCTGACTGTCATGAAAAGGACAATAAATGAAGCTGTTGGGCCTGGTAGGAGTCACCTGGTACAGACTTTCCTGACCACAATAAAGGAGATGGACTTTGTCTGAATAACGTGAAGAAACTGAGTGTTCAAGAAATCAATTTTTTATTTTAGAAGATTTCTTTGGAATAGATCTTGAGTGGAAGAGAGAGTGGAAATGATAAGCCCAGTTAGAGACTCCTAGAATAATCCCTTGAGGGATGATGATTTCCAGAACGAGGCAGTTACATGTTGCCGTGAAGCCTTTGGGAACAGATCTGACTTCTTCCAAAATACAGAAAAATTTTCCTAATTTAATTCTAATAATGAATATTCTTAGCAAGCTACATCTGCAATTAGGGAGATTTCGAGTTCAATTGGAAAGAAGATTACATAATTGATTCTCTTTAGAATGTTTTTCAAATGAAGCTTAAAGACCATCTCACAGCCTTTTTGTAGCTGAATATCACTCGGCTGTTGCATGTACGTGGCTGCAGGGCCTGTGTCAGGCAGAAATAGACTGCTACATGACCACGCTGAACTAGCCTCGTGCTGCTGAGATTCACTGTTCCATAGTAAGTGTCGATTTTCCAACTGATAGGAATTCCATTTCTTTAACTATCAAAATGAGGGATGTCGGAGAATATCAGTGAATGACTGAGTGCGAGTGATATTATGTAAATACCACTTCATTAAGAATAAAAATTTTTCGAACAAGTCTTTGACTTATCTGAGCTTTGATTTCCTCAGTCATCAAATGGCAGGAGTAGATAAGTTAGACAATCTCAAAGTCATCGTTAGCCCAGGGGGTGGTGAACATTGTCCTCAATGGGTCCTGCAATAAATAGTTTCAGCTCTTCGGGGTGTACAGTCTCTGTAGAGGCTGCTTGACAATTTGTTGTAGTGTGAAAGCAGCCATAGATAATGTGTAAACAGGCGAGCCTAACTGTGCGCCAGTAAAAATTTGTTTACAAAAACAGATTGTGGGTTGTAGTTTGCTAGCTCCTGGGGCCCAAGAGGAGGCCAGTAGAAATATACCATGGACCACATATGTACTGCATATAGTTTAAAATGTTCTAGTAGCCACATTATAAATAACTACAAAGCAATCAGAGGGTTTAATTTCAATAAAATAGTTTATCCCACCCAATATATTCAAAATGTTATTAACGAGTAATCAATAGAAAAGTATTAATGAGCTATTTCATTTTTTATTAAATCTTATGTATCTGGTACATATTTATATTTGCAGCACATCTTAACTTCAACTAGTCACATTTTAAGTGTTCAACAGCCATTTGTAGCTAGTAGCCACTAGTAATTGTGGCAACCCAACTTCAGCCTTAAAAATCTGTAATTTTATCTGATCCATGCAAAAATAACTTATATACATCATTTCAAGTGATTGAGGCACTTTCTTTTTCTTGCCATATCCACTGTCTAGGAAATCTCTACACTTGGAAATAAAAAAATGCACAGTAGCTCAAAAACTGGAAGTTCATTTTTTACTCATGTGAAGTTGAAAATCGCTCCTTCTGATCGATTGGTAGCTGTGCTCCACAGTGGCTCATGGGGGTCTCCACACCTTTGGTCTTGGGCTCCTCCATCTTTAGCTCATGGCTTGCAAGGTCATGTGTTCATTGCATCAGACCACTGATGGGAATGGGAATGGAGAATGGGGAAGTTCATCAGCTTCCTAACCATACTGTCTTGGAAGTAACATAAAGTCATTTTGCTTAAATGCCACTGGTGAGAAGGAATCACATGCCCCCAGCAAAATGAAGCAGAGTGAGAAAGATAGGCCCTACTGAGCAGTTGCTTTCTGGTGTTGACTCTATACTACAGAACAGGGAGCAAGAATTGTCTGGGGGACTGTCTGAGCCACACCGTACAACTCTGTGCTTTAATTCTTATGTGGATCTCATCACATTGCTGTCTCGCTGTTTTCGAAGACATGGGCAAGGGATGGAAACGTCTTTATAGCAATGAGGTAACCCAGTCCTATTTTTTGGTGCAGCACCACCCTCCTATCTGACCTAATTCTGTTTCCTCACTTCCTTGCACTGTTATGGGCCTGTCTTCAGTCTTGCTAGCCCTGGTTTTTCCTTTTAGTCTTTGACCATCATGTTGATTTCCTTGGTACATCAATGTGGGTCCTAATGTGTACATAGTATTGGGAGCTCGTGATCAGTCCTGCTATTACTGGCACGTCATTAATGTGCTGATTTATTTTGATGGGAAATCAAATTTAAAGTAGAGTTATTAAGGAGCAGAGTCCAGAGCTGATTCTTGGTGTACTGACAGAGAGGTTTTGAAGCCATTTTCCTGGACTCATTTTACAGTGCTTTAGACTGTTTAAATAAATGACTCATTGCATAATATCTTGACTAAAAATACCAATTTTTAAATATTTATCCCACTTATCATTGCTTACAACAATAGGAACCCTTTTTTTTTTAAGTCAAAAAGGATGCTTTTGTTTTCTTCCCTTCCCAAATTATCAATGTGCTTTATCAAATATTTAACCGGGTCTGTAGAAGTACCTCTCATGAAGGAAATTTAAGAGGGCCATGAATAATAAAAGCGAGGTAAGTGAAAAGAACAAAGAAACTTTTTCCTTCTAACTATGCATATTTTATCTTTTTGAAAACCTTACCATTTAATTATTATTAAAATGTCTTCTTCTAAGAAGCAAGGAAATGGAAAGGGCACATGCCTTTTGGATTATCAAGAAATAAGACTAACCAATGATAAGAAGTATCATTCTGAGGATACATAAAAAATAAAGAAATAAATGTATGCCTTTATATTATCCTAGGTAGGACTGTCTCCAACTCCACAAGCCTAATTTTGTAAAATATTTAGCAATTTTTTGAAAATTAAAATTTGAAATATTAAGAAGTTAATCTTGACAAATCTCTCTCAGATACAGAATTCAGCTAATTCTTGGTATTCCATAAAAGGGAAGAAATAATTCTCTCAGTAATCCCCAACTTATTAGGGGCTCGTCACTAGGTTCTCTGGGGCTCAGGGTAACCCACAGTGTAGGTGCCAGTAAAGTCTTATTTTAAAGACCAGTCACAGAGCAGAGATTGGCCAACTGTATTGTAGGGAGAGCAGAAGCTGGGGATTCGGGCCCTGGATAGAATGACAGCTGGGACGTTGGGGAGAGACATCAGTGGGTAGGAGCAGGTGGTAGACAGCCATCTACACAGGGGTTGAGTCAATTGCCTGGCTTTGCCACCTTCTACCTGTGCTCTCCCAGGCATCCCCTCTGTGCAATGAAAACGATATTGGTACTTCATGGCATTGTGGAGATGATTAAAAGACATGATGGTTATCAACTGCTGAGCATGTATAGTGCCTAGTAAGTGTTCAGTACATGGAAAACTATTTTATTATTATTTCATTTTTACCAAGGCCATAAAAGTGATTGTGTTAAGTAAGCCTGCACCCTGGAGGTAAGGGGCATTATTATCTAAAAGGCAGGAAATCAAAGAGAGGGACCAGAGGTTAATCTCCAAATCTCCTTGCACTCACAAAGTTTTGCATCATTACTTTATTTAGTTTTGAATTGTTATTATGTGTTTATTGGTGAAAACTTCCTTTTTATAGATGACCTAGCATTTTTCAGCCTCAGGAGATATATTCTAAGGTCAATCCTAGAAGTCAGCGAACCCTCAGTGTTTGTGGAAAATGAGCATAATCGATGATCGGTTACCAGCCCAGGATTCTGGCCTCTTGAATGCAAATTTGGCTCTCACTGATATTGAATGTGGGACTTAAGCTGACTACTGTACTTCTTTTTTTATTTTATTTTTATTTTTTAATTTTGTTATCTTCACCTCTGGACATGCTTATTGAGAGGGGGAGGGAGGGAGAGAAACAGGGAGAGAAACACTGATCAATTACCCTTTGTTTGCGCCCTAACTGGGACCAAACCTGCAACCCAGGCTTGTGCTTTGATTAGTAATTGAACCCATGACCTTCCCATTTACAGGACAATGTTCCAACCACCTGAACCACATCAGCTAGGTCTCACGTCTTTTTTTAATAGCAGCTACTCCCCTCCCTTGTTCTGATGCTCTTCTGCCATTCAAATTCAAACTTCTACCCTTCAGAGTTCCATAAATATTTTCCCTTGCTTCTGTTTCGTCCCGGATTCACAATATCCTTCATTCATGGAGCTCCAGAAATTCTGCTGTAATTAATTAGGATTGGGATCCAAATTTTCTCTGCTCCTGCTCAGCTGAAACATGCCTCGTCAATGACAGTTTCCCTCACCCCCTTGTGCCAAGTTGCATGGTCAGTCACTTACTATATATATTCTTCACCGTTCACTGTCCAGGCCTCATATTTGTTAATGAGTTGGATTTGGTTTTGTTTTCTGTTTTTTTGGTTTGTTGTTGTTGTTGTGTGCTGGATTTGAAGTTCCAAGAGGGCAGGGGCTGTGTGTTAAACAAGCTGAGTGGAGTCTAGAAGCACAGGCCCAGCAGTAGGTGCTGAGTAATCCTTTCCTGCTGTTTTTATGTAATTAGGATGAATCTAATTTTAAAATGAACAACCGTGTGCCGGGTGTCCTCAGATGAACCAGAATATACACTTACAAGGCCCTGCTGTCCTGCATTATAAATAAGGGAATAGGTTGTCCAGCAGAAAAGCAATGCTGTTCTTTTCCCTGAAAAAAAAAAAAGTTATTCACATATAAGAATTGAGACAGAAGATCCTCCTGTCTCCTCAACTAAGTTGAGAAGAAATCAGGGTCCCAGAATAAAAGTTCTCGGCAAAGACAAAATCCAACAAAAATCTATGATCTGAGAAAAGTGGCTTCTGAGGGTTTGTAAAGAAAAGGCCCTAAGAGTGGCTTACTGTATGTAAGCAGACCTCCAAGCTCAGCGGCCTGATTTCTCAACTTGTATGACCACACGGACTTCCTTCGGTGGTAGGTTCAGGTTTCTGTAGGGGCGACATTCTGAAACGGGACAGTGTCGAGCTACATCGCTGTTTAATGCCCCTTTGGCCAACGTGAGGAGTCTCTTGGACACTTAGCTGCAGTGGCATCTTTCACAACTCCTAGCTTTTTTGTGGACTTTTTTTTTCTTAAGATTTTCAGTGTCTCAGAATTCCCATTACATGGAAGATGAGTGATCAACATTGCCCTGAGTGGGGTTACAATTCATTTCTCCTCTTTCTCTAGCAGTGTTTTGAAACAACTCATTCTCACTGTTCTGTGGTAACGTTTCATTTGAACTGAGGCGGTCAATTTTTCTTTGTCTTTGCCTCCTTCCAGCGCTAGAGTAAGACCCTCTCTCAGAGTCAAGGTTGTTAACTTCTTCCATGAGTCCTGGCAGAAGTTTGACTTTAGGGGCATTTGAGACTAATAGGAATTATGTTGTATTTCCTTCCTGCCATTCTTGAGCAAAAAAAAAAAAATGTGGTTTTCCTTCTTCTCTCAATGGGAGAGAGAGGAATTTGCCAGAACTCGTGTTTCTGATGATCTGAGAGAAGTGGGACTGGGAGGAGCCCAGTAATGCTGGGCTCGGGCCTTGGGGATAGAAAAACCAGCCCTTCTGGAAGAGGGTTACTGTGGACTCGAAGAGCTCATCCATCAGGGGAACCTGAGCGTCCAGTGGCTGGCAGCCCAGCATTCCTTCAAGAGACTTACCATTGACTTTGGGTTCCCTGGAAGCAGACCCTGAGATGAAAGTTCAAGTGCGAGTTATTTTAGGCGGGAGGTGAAGAAAACACGAGTAGGAGGATGAAGAAGGGAGCCAGGGTGAGAACAGCTGCCAAAAAGGGGGTGAAATCAAACCAGTTACCACTGTGGGCACTTGGAGCTTAGCCACACGGGGGAACTCTGGGAGGCAACGAGGAACATGTGCCTCATAGTTACCCCACTCGAGAAGCAAAGGAGTGTGTATTTGTTCTCCAAAACCTGTCAGGGATTAGGCAAGGACTGCCTCCAGAAGCCACTGATTCCCTGACATTTCAGGACTGCCACTTGGGCAGCCAAGAGCACACCTCCAGGCAGAGGAATGCAGTTTGGGGCCGTTGGAAGACAGACTGGTGGGCACTGAGGTGGAGCCCAGTGAGAGAGGGTCGGGTACCAGCAGCATCTATACGATACGTTAGTTTTTCTTGTTGTTGGCAGATGACTGTGTACTCAGACCATCATAGCCCCATGTACAGCTGAGGATCACTCATCTCCTTTGCACTCATGCTTCACTCTCTCGAGGTACAGATTGCCTTTCACTGGAGCAGTGGAGCTGACCCCCTTAGCGATCCGTATAGGATCAAGTACAGAGAGACCCACAGAGCAGGGTTTTTCAACCTCGGCACTACTGATATTTGGGGACAGATAATTACCTGTTGTGGGGGGGCTGCCCTGTGCATTGTAGAATGTTTAGCAGCATTGCTGGCCTCTACCCACCAGATGCCATTATCATTGCACTGCCAAGTTGTGACAGTCAAAAATAGTCCAGATATTGCCAAACGTCCCCTGGGAGGCGTAATCATCCCCACGGAAAACCACTGCCTCAGACCTTCTTTCCAAATCTTAATCCTTCCCTCCCCCAAGCTCCTCATCAATTATAATTACTTATCCATTATGATTCTAGTCCTCGTGGGGGGTGCGGGAGACATTGCACACTCTGGAATATTTGAACATTTTTCCCAGCTGATTTTGATACGCCTGCACGTCCCCCTGCTACATCCTACTTCAGCCAGGAATCACTGTCCTCGTCCTTCCGTCTGTTTCTTTTTCCCTGCTACCTTTCTCTTCTCTCCATCTGGGTTGTGGACAGCTGCAGTTTGGTAGATGCTCCTTTAAATCTCTACCCCCTGCCCCCTTTAAAGGCTCCGGCTCAATTCAATAAAGCAAACACTGTAATGGCAAATCAGCTAATAAGGTATATGTTAAAAATGCAACATATTTTTTAACAGCGTGTTCATCCATTCTTTTATCAAACATCTATCCAAATATGTGCCAGGTACCTGCGTGGGTATGGCGGTGAGCACCATACTGCCTTGCTAGAGAAGTTCACAAAATGGGAAGAAGACAGCCTTAGGTGAAAGAAGAGTATTTTTACTTTATCAATACACCTGTGCCTCAAATTCTGGAGGCCGCCAGTACACGAAGTTAGTATCGTATGAGAAACAGTTGCAATTATGGCTTGGTATTTCCTAGTTTGGGAACTCCAAGTCCACGGTTTAGAATGGGGAAATCAGGCTTTGAGCTACAGGATTTACCGCTGTCACATTTAGAAGTATTTTATACTGAGCACAGTTCACCTTGTTAAGCAGATTTCAGTGTAGCGAGTTCCCGAAATGAAATAATAAATCCTTCGCCCTCTTGTTTGCCAGCCTTGTCTTTTGCTGTCCCTGCGTTCCTAATCTAGCCATTGTCCACATCACTAGGGAATCGCTCCAAAGGGGCTTCCAAACACCGAAAAACTGGGTTGACTTGCCTTTGCTTTGTCTTGCCGGGGGTTTGTTGAGGAGGAAGGAAATGGTATCGTGATGACAGCGGAGAGGATTTTGAAGGTGCCGATGTCACCAGGTGATCTGCTGAAGGGTGTCGTCTTTTGCTGAAGAGCGTGTTGTGTGCTAGGAAGGCCTGGGGTGACCTCAGCGACAGTGGAGCGGGGAGGCCCTGACTTGGACAGCGTTAGCTTAAAGCAGTGGTGTGTCCCACACAGTTCTCTTCCTCTTCCTCCCCCAGACTGACTTCTCTACCCCCCTGCTTCTCAGGGCGTGCTGCCCCCCACAACCAGCCCAGCCACACCCTGCCCCAGACCTGCCCAACAGGAATCTGCATTTTAACAAGGTCCCAGGAGACTCGTGAGCTCACTGGAGTTGGATGTGCTCTCTGGTCCCACTTCCACCTTTCTACTTCTCGTTACGTACAAATATGTAGAGTCCCGCCGTATGAAAGAGTTCATGGGGGTGACCCGGGTGTGTATTCACTAACCCCCTTATTCCCAGTTTGCTGTTTTTCAAACTTGGTTACCAGCACATGAGAGGGCCTCGAATCAACATAATGAGTCACCATCAACATGAATTTTAAGTTAAAAAACTAGAATAGAAATTACTAGAGTAAATTACATATTTCTGAAACATTCTTTTCATTGAAAAATGCAAATACCACATGACGCACACCTTTGTATGTATGTCCTGGGTCGTGATTACAAAATATGATAATTCTGGGGTAACTTTAAAAAACCACTTCCATAAGTCCTTGTAACTGTGTATATGTGTTCGTATATCAGTGTGGCTTGTTAAAGATGAGCTTGTGCATATGCCACAACTCAGCCACTTGACTCCAGCCCGAAATCCTGAGATTCCCGTGTTCTCCAACTGAGATTCCCGAGCAAGTAAAATGTCTCAATAGCGCCTGTGAATGTTCAGATTATTTCAATTGCAAGTTAATGACAGTGAGAATTTGAACTCTTCACTCGATTTCAGAAAACAATGCTTTATCAAAGAACATATCAAAATCTTGAAGAAAACACCTTTAAAGAGAAGCTCATCTTAAACCAGGAAAAAGAAAAACAAACAAAAAAAAACCCTGCAGGCTGACCAGAGGACATGCTTAATGGTTTTTTAAATTTTACCTTTTTTCCTTTTTAGTGAGTTTATTGGAGTGACACTGGTGAACAAAACCATACAGGTTTCAGGTGCACAGTTCTACAACACATCACCTGGACGCTGCGTTGTGAGTTCACCGCCCCAAGTCTCCATCCATCGGTCCATCACCGTGTATCCCCCGTGCCCTCCTTCACCTCCCCCACCCCGTCCCTACCTCCTCCCACTCTACCCCACCCTGGCAGTCACCACGGTGTTGCCCACGTCCATGAGTACTTTGTCTTCTTTTGTTGTTGCTCAATCCCCTCAGTGCCCCACAGCTGTCATCCTGCTCTTCATCTGTAAGTCTGTCTTTATTTTGCTTGTTAGTTCATTTTGTTCATTAGATTCCACATATCAGCGAAATTATATGGTTTTGTGTTTTTTCGACTGGCTTATTTTACTTAGCATAATGCTCTCCAGGTCCATCCATGCTGTCGCAAAGGGTAAGATCTCCCCCTTTTCTATGGCCAAGTAGAATTCTGTTGTGTAAATGGCCCACAGTTGTTTTACTCACTCATCTACTGATGGACACTTGGGCTGCTTCCATATCTTGGCTATTGTAAATAATATTGCATTGAACATAAGGGTGCATATATTCTTTCAAATTAGTGTTTCAGGATTTTTTTGGATAAATTCCAAGAAGCAGAATCGCTGGATCATGGGGCAGTTCCATTTTTAATTTTTTGAGGAAATTTTGTACTTCTTTCTGTACTTCTTCAAACGTCTTCATACTTCTTGAGAGAACAGCGGCCGCATCAGCCCTCAGTCCCACCTGCAGTACACGAGGGTTCCGTTTCCTCCGCATCCTCACCAATGCTTGTTTGTTGATTTATTGATGATAGACATTCTGACAGGGGTGAGGTGATATCTCACTGTGGTTTTAATTTGCATCTCTCTGATAATTAGTGGAATTGAGCATTTCTTCATATGTCCATTGGCCATTTGTTCTTAACATTTTTAACATCCTTGAAAAGAATAATACTTTTGAACCCAAACGTTTTCCAGGTTATGGGAGATACAGGGGTTCCTAAGAAGTGGTCCTACAGTTCTAAGTTTTTATATCTTCACATGCATAAATACTACAAACTTACAAAAAAATATATTCGGAAGTTTAATCATTCACATTTCTTCAACGCTCATTTAGCTTTGCAGAGTTTGAAAAATAAATTTTTGATTTCAATATTTTGTTTCAGTCACTGATTGAAGATGGCAACAATTAAAACAATAAATTAGCCCGAAGCATTTACTTTTCCAAATCCGGAAAGCTGAATGAGTGTTGAAGAAATGGAGCTAATGGAGCTTTCAAAGGTGTTCTGTCTAAGTGTGTAGCATTAATCCTGCTGAAGATACTAAAAACCCTGGAGAAGGAAAGAAAACCCTGTCACTCTCCAAGCGCGCGGGTCTGTGCAAAGCTGAGGCTTGCAGACCTCGCGGAGTCAGATTTCACCACGTGTAGGACAGAACTAGTCCGCAGGGGGCAGAAACCGAGGCGCTTTGTAAAGGAGGGTGCTAATGCCAGGATGAGACACAGTTACAGGGAAGAGCTTTCAATCTCGCAGGCAGGATCTGTGCCAGACGATGACTTGTCTTTGAAAGGGCCTTTCCCCTGCGAGAGCGGCAGCTGGGTGAACCTAAGGGCCCTTTCTGAGCTTCCCGACTCTTCTTTAAGGCGCCTTCTGAATCTCCCTCCGGGGCTGCAGGGCCTCTGGTTCTGATGGAATGATTCCCTGCTGGCGTGTTTACTTAGATGCCAGTGAGTTGTGTAAAGTTATTTAATATTTTATTAAGCGTTTCAAATGTGCTTTTGAAGAACACTGAACATGTTTATTTTCTTCTGTAGTAGATATGTCAGTTATATAAAATTTCAGTTTTATCGCAATTCTAAAAAATGATAGTGTCTATATTCTTTAAGAATGCTGTGTTTTGGGAGAATGTTAAAATAATTTCACATGCTACAAAAGGTGAGAAAACCTGTGCTCCCTCTCAGGAGTAAGTGCTAAAGTGTGTGGTTCTGCTCCTTTTGTTTTAACTGTCCTGTCTCTTTGTTCCAAAGCTAATTTGTTTGCTGAGGCACAGCCCTTTGAGGATATAGGTATATGTTCAAATTGTTCAATGTGAGTGATATAAATATATAATTTGAATATGTGGTCAATATATTAAACATATATAGGTTGAGATCAATGTGAAAAAGAACATTGGAGGCATTCTAAATGGCAACTGCTTATAACAATTTCTTATACTTATTTCTACATGGAATAAATTACAATTCCTCAGTATTGTGCTTTGACTTTTTAATAATTTTTTTAGTTTAGCAAATCAAGCATTAGATTCAGTAATATCAAGTTATAGTTATTCATCGTTGCCATCATTATTTTAGCTTCTTTTACTTGTTAAAAAGCAATTCTAACTTTCTATTTCAGGCTCTCGCTTCCTGTTGCATGATAGTTACAGGTGTGTGAAGTAGCACTGTGACCCTCAAGACTAATGAGAACATGACAAATTGTGAGGTCCATGCCAAATAGAACATTCTGTCTTTAGAACATTACCTATAGAAAAC
>PVKM010032901.1:0-16201 GCA_004027735.1 Carollia perspicillata
AATGGAAGGGCAGATAAAGTGCTTGTCAGATAAAGTCAAGTTAAAGGAGTTCATCATCGCCAAGCCCTTAGTATATGAAATGTTAAAGGGATTCATCTAAGAAAAAGAAGATAAAAGATATGTACAGTAAAATGACAGCAAACTCACAAGTATTAACAACCACACCTAAAACAAAAACAAACTAAGCAAACAACTAGCATGGGAACAGAACCACAGAAATGGAGATCATATGGAGGGTTATCAGTGGGGGAGTGGGAGGAGGAGAGAGGGTGGGAAAGTACAGAGCATAAGAGGTATAGATGGTAGGTAAAAAATAGTCAGGGGGAGGGTAAGAATGGTATGGGAAATGTAAAAGACAAAAATCTTATGTGCATGACACATGGACATAAACTAAATAGGGGAAATATGGGTGGGAGGGGGTATGCAGGGTGGAGGGGAGTGAAGGGGGAAAAATGGGACAACTGTAATAGCATAATCAATAAAATATATTTAAAATTTTTTTATCAATTTGGCTCTTCACTCTTGGGGATCACCTTAACCAGACCTTTCTGTGGGTCTGATGGGCCCATATTTAACTCCAAGCAACAACCTTCCTGAAGAGGAGCAAATGGATGGCACTTGGAATGTGATTTTTGAGTAAGTGACGAACAGGGCCGATCTTCATGATTGTGTGTGTGTGAGAAAGAGACAGAGAATGAATATGAATATGAATGAAGAGAAAGTACTGCTAGCCCAAGAGAGTTTTGAATAGAGAACCTTACTGAAAGCTCTGAGAAGGCAAGGTTTCTCAGGCTTTCCAATATGAAATTACATAAAATGAGGGTGAGACTTTCATAAAAGAAGTGAGGTAGCACCTGAAGTTTGCCCAGTGTACCAAGTAGGACACAGGGTAATGAATTAGCTTCATGAATGTACACTTTACAATGTACTTCCTGATATGCTCTATTGTTTAAATTTCCCAGTGATCATGAATAGATGTACATCTGTGTGTGTGTGGGGGGGGCGAATAGTTTATTATCTTCATTTAATTAATGGTGAAACCAAGGCTCAGGGCACTTAAATAACTTTCCATGGTCACACAGCTAGCATGTGGCAGAGCTAGGACTCAAATTCATGTATTCAATCTCCCTATCCCTTTCTCTTTTCATTACAGACAGTATAGACTAGGAGATAGCTGGCAGGCTCTAGAATAAAAGAGACCTCTCTGGGAGCAAGTCAGAGCATAACTGCTGACATTACCTTCATCCTTACAGCATGCACAATCTGGCTACTTTGCTAGAACACAAGGTGGGGGGAATGCAGATGGGAGAGACAGCTCTTGTCACTCTCCTTTCTCCTATATACTTGCACAAACCTATATGCTTGCTGCTTGCCTTAATCCTGGCAGCATTTTGGACTTCAGGCCCCTGGCATGTTGCTCTGCTCCCATACCCCCGGCCCTGGCACAATGCACAGCTCCACAGTATGACACTGCTTGGGCCACTTTACATGGACATGGATGAGAAGGCTATTGGCTGGCTCCATAGTCTTTCCCCAGATATTCTTGTTTTAGTTCCATAATCACCCCTGGAAAGAGCTATTATCCCATTTTATGAAAGAAGGAACTGAAGCTCATGGAAGGATGTGACTTATCTGTCCATAATAACAAAGCCAGTAAGTAGCCCAGCTGGGATTTGAAGTCAGCCCTATCTGTGCCCTAAGCCTATGTTCCTCTGACTCACCATACTGGATCTGTTCCAGCCCCCCTCCCTTAGAGCCCTCAGAAGAAAGCAACCTTGTCAACACCTTGATTTTGGAATTCAAGCCTCCAGAACCAGGAGAGAAAACATTCTATTGTTCAAGACACCTGGTCTGTGGTACTTTGTTACAGCTGTCTTAGCAAATGAATACAGCCATATACAGAATTTTCTCTTCCCTACTGAATGGCGAGCTCTTTGAAGGCAGAAGCCTAGCACCAACCAGTCCCGTGCCTGGTTCCCAGTAAATAGTCAGTCAATAGTTGCTGAAGTGACAGCCTGGTATGGACAGGGGCAGGTAATTAGCCCGGGAGGCTGGCTGCCCCACTCCTCCAAGGACAAGTCTGGGGAGCCTGCCTGCTGGCCCCCTTCTCCCTAGATTTTCTGCCACTCAGAGAGGATATCCTTCCTCATGAAAGAGAGTTTGGCCAAGAAACCTGCAAAGAGCTTAGTAGCCCATGTTCCTGGAAACTACAGGTCACTGTGGGAAATACTCACTGCTAGTTGTCCTCACTGAACAATGTGAGGTGAAGGATCAGAATCAAGATCTAGTCTCACTCTGCCCTAGCCTTAGAGGTAACAAACTTTCCAGGTATTGAATAAGGTTTTATAAAGTTGGTAAAGTTGGAGCTGCATTGTCAAGAATACATAGGAAAGGAGGGGGAGAATAATTCCAAATAATAGGAATTGCATCAACAAGGTAAAGCAATGTGCAGGTACATGGGGGTGCTCAGAGAACAGAAGTAAATCTGGTATTGTTGAAGAACAAGGATTTTGGGAATGGGGTGGCTGAGATCTGTGAGCTGAGTTGGAAGTTAGAATGTTGGGGTGAAGAGGCCCCTGCACACCAAACCTAAGTTGGAACTTCCTTCTGAAGCCAGTGGAAATCCAGGCATTCTAAATGGGAAGCATGACTTTTCACTGAGAAAACTATCCTTAACACTAAGAGTAGTGTAGGAAACAGCCTGGGGAATGGAGATATGCAAAGGGGCTTCTGCCAGCACCCATATGAGACATATTAGTCTGAACACAAGAAGTCAAATTGTGAGTGGTGGCCAAGGGAAAATGAAAAGTTTCTCACTGGGCAGCTGGGGATATAGTAGGCCTCCTGGTGAAGACCTAAAATTCTCCAGCCCTGCCTGTGTGCCTCTAAGTCAGAGTAACATCCATTCTTTCCACAAAGTCCACTATGAATCTTATCCCAAGGGTGTGGCATAGAATGGAGAATCTCTCCGGAAAGTTTTGTGGACCAAATTAATTTTCAGGAGAAACGAATGCTAAGCTTCTGTTTTAATACTATAGAAAGATCCTCTGCCCCACAAAAGACACAGGAAATAAAGAATGGGAAGACTTCATTGTGAAGAGCAGCTACTATTTAAATACAAAACTTTAGAAACACTCATGAAAGTCCGTTCCTGATAGCAAAGAGAAATTTAAACTTAGAAAGTGCTATAACTTATTGTGATTTACACTGTCATGCAGAAGAGGAGGAAAGTTCATCTAAAATCACCAGCTCCATCTAGCAGCATTAATTATCCCTGGCTTTGCATACATTTTGGCCTAATAATACAGTAAGAAAAAGCTTTTTCAGGACTAAGGAAAATGCTGTTTTCAGAATGTCACCTTTTGCCTATCTCCAAAAGGCCTCAGGAGCCCTTTCTTGTGGAAGTTCTGTAGAGCTCTCAAGGGCATACATCATGAACACCATACCTTGGCAAGAAGTTAAGTCTTAGTAAAATGCCCACATGGCAAAGGGTGTATCTATGAGTCCTTGGTTCTGCTGCCCTAGTGTATATACTTTGGCATATAAATGGCATCCCAAGCCACAGATGAAAGGGCTGATCAGTAGGGGAGGACTTGCAGCCCTTCTAGCATTTGTTTTCAGCAGAGCAGGCAAAGCCCTCAAAAACTGGGTCCACAGAAGGAAGTAGCTAGCACAGCTTGGTTATAAAACTGTGAGTACAACCCAGAGCTCTTGACCCTTGGGCTTAGGTTCCTTCCACTGGGCCATGCTGCCTGCCTTTCAGGCTAGACCTGCAGATCCAACCATTTTGCTCATCTTAATAGAACTGTCTGATCAAGTCAGTGACCATTAATTTGGCCACTTTCTTTTCTTACCCAAATGATCAGTTGTTTGCATTGGCCACAGAATGGGTCTAAATGGAATGGTCATTCAAATAGCTCCTTTACTATGGTTGGCATGGAGGGCTTTGTGATATAGAGTTGAGGGTTGTCTGTCATATTTAAATGGTCCATCAAAGGGCAAGAGGTTAAAAATAGGCCTAAGTGGTACATTCAGACAATAGAATACTACCAGCTATATATATATATAAAGAGCTATCAAGCCCCGGCTGGTGTGGCTCAGTGGATTGAGTGCCAGATGGTGAACCAATGGGTCATCGGTTTGATTCCCAGTCAGGACATATGCCTGGGTTGTGGGTCAGGCCCCTGGTAGGGGGTGCATGAGAGGCAACCACATATTGATGTTTCTCTCCCTCTCTTCCGCCCCCCCCCAAAAGTAAATAAAGAAAATCGTTAAAAAAAAAGAAATGAGCTATCAAGCCACAAGAAAACATGGAAGAACCTTAAATGAAAATTGTTAAGTGAAAGAAGTCAGCATGAAAAGGCTGGAGAGAAGATGGCAGCAAGGTAGGTGGAAGCAGAGTCCACTTCCCCCAGTGCATGGGTGAAACACATAGCCATTCTTCTGAGGAACAGAGCTAGCAGCCAACAGTATTTCAGAATATATGAAGGTTGGAGACCTTCATATTATAATTATATAATATGACCAAAAATTATAGAGGACACTAAAAAAAATCAGTCGGTAAAGAGAGTGCTTAAAGACAATAAAGTCCCTGGGTCCAGTGCGGGGACCATGGCAGCTGCAGCCCTAGGCCTGGTGCTCACCAGGTCTCCTGCAAGATTCTTGGGAGAGTGCCAGGCTGGGCTGTGTGAGAGGCCAGGTGCTTGTTCAGACTAGAAGGCTTGAATAGGAGGAATTCTTCAAAAAGAAAAAGAGAGAAAAGAGGCACTCTGTGGCTGTTTGGGGAATTTTCTGCAGCAGCCACCTGCCTCCTGCACCTCTACCCGCGCAGTCCCGGGTCAGTGCACACCCAGTCCACAACCCAGCAGGGCCCACCTTCACCCACTGCAGAAGCACTGGGGACAGTTTGCACCCAATTGGTGGTCCAGAAGTGGCCTGCACTCGAACCTGAGACACCAGGGATGGAGCGCCTCCCACCTGGCCCCTGGACCCAGAGCCACGCAGGGCTAACTGGCTCTCTAGGAGGTAGGCTGAAAAGCCCTGCAGAGCGGAGCATCAGTCCCCAGAAAGACTTGATCAAGGAGATTGCACCACTGAATTTCACAGGTATTTTACCATAGAAGTTCACACCATAAAACCAGGGAGTCAGAACAGATCAATTGAAGAAGCAGAGGCTAACAAGAAGAGTCTCACAAACAATGTGAAGACAAAGAAACAATCCCCAAATGAAAAGAAAGGAAGAAGCCTCAGAAGAATGCTAAATAAAATAGAGAGCCCTGGCTGGTGTGGCTCAGTGCATTGAGCGAGGGCCTGGCGAACCAAACGATCACAGTTCGATTCCCAGTCAGGGCACATGCCTGGGTTGCAGGCCAGTTCCCAGCAGGTGACTCGTGAGAGGCAACCACACATTGATGTTTCTCTTTCACTCTTTCTCCTTCCCATCCCCTCTCTCTAAAAGTAAATAAATAAATAAATAAATAAATAAATAAATAAATAAATAAATAAAATATTTTTAAAAAATAGAGGCAAGTCAGCTATCAGATATTGAGTTCAAAGCAATGGATATAAGAAAGCTCAATGAACTCACAAAGAATTACCAAAAACTACAGGGAAATTACAATGAACACACTGAAAACTACATCAACATGAAAAAGAAATAGAAACTATCAACAACAACCAAGAGGAAATGATGGATACAATTTCTGAACTGAAGAACACAGTAGAAGGAATCAAAAGCAGGCTCCATGAAGCAGAGGATCAGATCAGTGAGCTGGAGAACAAGGTAGAAAAAAAAAAACACTGAGAAAAAGCAAGAAAAGGAAAAGAGGCTCAGAAATAATGAAGAGGGATTAAGGGAAATGCAAGAGAACATGAAACCTAACAATATCCATATAATAGCGATACCAGAAAGAGAAAAAGAAGAGCAAGGGACAGAAAACCTGTTTGAAAAAGTAATGGTGGGAAACTTCCCTAATTTGAGAGAAAAAGTCACACAAATCCTGGAAGCACAAAATCCTAATCAACAGGAACCCAAAGAGGCCCACTTCAAGACTTCATAATTAAAATGACAAAATTCCAAGACAAAGAGACACTCTTAAAGGCAGCAAGAGAAAAACAGGAAGTAACAAACAAGGGAGCCCCATTAAGGGTAGCAGCTGATTTCTCAACGGAAATGCTCCAAGCCACAAGAGAATTGGCAAGAAATATTCCAAGTAATGAAAACTACAGGCTTGCAACCAAGACTACTTACCCAGGAAGGCTCTCAATCAAGATAGAAGGCCAAATAAGGAGCTTCCCAGATAAAAGAAGTCAAAGAATACACCTTCACCAAACCAGCTCTGCAAGAGATGCTAAAGGGACTGCTTTAAGAAAAGGAAGAGAGAGAGAGAGAAACACAGGTACGAGAAAATGGCAATGAATAAGTACCTATCAATAATAACCTTAAACGTGAACGGATTAAACGCTCCAATCAAAAGATATAGAATAGCTGAATGGATAAGAAAGCATGGGCCACAGATACGCTGCCTACAAGAGACCCACCTCAGGACAAAACACCTACACAGACTGAAAGTGAAGGGCTGGAAACAAATTTTCCAAGCAAATGGACAGGAAAAAAAGCCGGGGTAGCAATACTCATATCAGAAAAAATAGAGTTCAAAAAAAGGGCCATAAAGTGACACCCAGAAAGTCACCTCATAATACTCAAAGGAAGAATTCACCAAGAAGACACAAACATTGTAAATATATATGCACCCAACATAGGAGAACCCAAATGCACAGAGAAAATCTTGGAGGACTTCAAGAAAGATATTGACAACAACACAATTATAGCAGGGATTTTTAACACCCCACTGTCAAAAATGGATAGATATTCCAAACAAAGTAGCAACAAAGATATTGTGGCATTGAACAATGCCCTAAATGAAATGGACTTAACTGATATATATAGAGCCCCTCATCCCAAAGAAGCAAAATACACATTCTTTTCAAGTGCACATGGAACATTTTCAAAGATAGACCACATGATAGGACACAAAACAAGCCTCAACAAATTCAACAAAATTGAAATCATAACAAGCATTTTCTCCAACCACAAGGGACAGTAACAAGAAACCAAGATCAAGGAAAAAAATCAAAACACTGAAATTCATGGAGATTGAATAGCATGTTATTAAACAATGAATGGGTCAAGAATGAAATTAGGAAAGAAATAAAAAAGTTTCTGGACACAAACAAAAATGAATTCACAACAACCCAAAACTTAAGGGACGCAGTGAAGACAGTCTTGAGAAGGAAGTTCATAGCGATACAGGCCTACCTAAAAAAGATAGAAACATTTCAATCAAACAACCTAACCCTATGCCTACAGGAACTCAAGGAAAAACAACAAAGACAGCCCAGAGCAAGTAGAAGGATGGAAATAACCAATATCAGAACAGAATTAAATGACACAGGAACTAAAATCACAACACTAAGGATCAATGAATCCAGAAGCTCCTTCTTTGAAAAGATAAACAAAATTGAAAAGCCTTTAAGCAGGCTCATAAAGAAAAAAAGAGAGGACCCAAATAAACACAATCAGAAATGAAAGAGGAGAGATTACAACTGACAGCACAGAAATACAAAGGATTGTAAGAAATTACTATGAAGAGCTGTATGCCAAAAAATTTGAAAACCTGGGTGAAATAGACAAATTTCTAGAAAAATATAATCTTCCAAAACTCAGTGAAGAAGAAGCAGAAAGCCTGAACAGACCAATAACAGACCAAATTGAAGCATTAATCAAAAACCTCATGATGCACAATAGCTCTGCACTGGATGGTTTCACAGGAGAGTTCTACAAAGTATTTAAGGAAGAACTAACCCCTATCCTTCACAGACTATGCCAAAACATTCAAAATGATGGAAGATTCCCAAACTGTTTTTATGAAACCAGCATCATCCTAATCCCAAAACCAGATAAAGACACAACAAACAAAGAAAACTTCAGGCCAATATAGCTGATGAACATAGACGCCAAAATCCCCAACAAAATATTGGCAAGCTGCATCCAACAATACATTTAAAAGATCATACACCATGACCAAGTGGGATTCATCCCAGGAATGCAAGGTTGGTAAAATATTTGCAAATGAGTAAATGTAATACATCACGTAAATGAAAGCAAAGACAAAAATTACATGATCATATAAATAGATATGTAAGAAGCATTTGAAAAGGTACAGCACCCATTTATGATAAATAACATTCAGGAAAGTGGGAGTAGAGGGAGCATTCCTCAATACAATAAAGGCCATATATGAGAGACCTACAGCCAACATCATACTCAATGGGCAAAAACTAAAAGCTTTTCCACTAAGACCAGGAACAAGACAAGGTTGTCCACTTTCACCACTTCTATTCAAGATAGTATTGGAAGTTTTAGCCACAGCAATCAGACAAGAAAAGGAAATAAAAGGCATCCAAACTGAAAAGGAGGAAACAAAACTGTCATTCTTTGCAGATGATATGAGAGTATACATAGAATATCCCATAGGTTCGGCCAAAGAACTGCTCAACCTAATAAATGAATCTGGCAAACAACAGGATACAAAGTCAATATCCAGAATTCGAAAGAATTTTTGTATACTAACAATGAAACATGAGAAGCAGAAATCAGGAAAAAAATCCCATTTGATATAGCAACAAGAAAAATAAAATACCTAGGAATAAACTTAATTAGGGTGGTGAAAGACCAGTACTCAGAAAAATACACAACACTGAAGAAAGAAATCTAGGAAGAAACAGACAAATGGAAACTTACACCATGTTCATGGATTGGAAGAAATAAAATCATCAAAATGTCCGTACTACCTAAAGCAATTTACAGATTCAATGCAATACCTATAAACATACCAATGGCATATTTCACAGACATAGAACAAACACTTCAAAAATTATATGAAACCATAAATGACCCCAAATAACTGGTGCAATTTTGAGAAGGGAGAGCAAGGTAGGTAGGATCACAATACCTGACAAAGCCACTGTAACCAAAATAGCCTGGTACTGGCATAAAAACATATAGACCAATAAAAGACAACAGAGAACCCAGAAATAAACCCAAGTTTCTATGGTAAATTAATTTTTGACAAAGGGGGCAGCAGCATAAAATTGAGTAAAAATAGTCTCTTCAACAAATGGTGTTGGCAGATCTGGACAGCAACATACAAAAAAAAATGAAACTCGAGCATTAACTTACACAATACACAAAAATAAATTGAAGGTGAATAAAAGACTTAAATATTAAGTTGGGATGCCATTAGAGTCCTAGAGGAGAATATAGGCAGGAAAATCTCAGACATTTCATGCAGCAATGTTTTCACAGATATGTCCTCTAGAGCAAGGGACATAAAGGAAAGAATAAACAAATTGGATGTCATTAAAATAAAAAGCTTCTGATGGCTAAAGAAAACAGTACTAAAATAAAAAGAGAACCAACCATATGGGAAAACATATTTGTCTGAGAATGATACCTCAGACAAAGGGTTAATGTATGTCCAAAATATATGAAGAACTCACATGACCCCACTCCAAGAAGACAAGCAACCCAATTAAAAAATGGGCAAAGGACCTTTAGAGACACCTCTCCAAGGAGGACATACAGAGGCTCTAGAGACACATGAAAAGATGCTCAGTATTGCTAGCTATCAGAGAGATGTGAATTAAAACCACAAGGAGATACCACCTCACACTGGTCAGAATGGCCATCATAAACAAAACAACAAACAGTAAGTGTTGGAGAGGTTGTGGAGAAAAGGGAACTCTAGTGCACTGTTGGTGGGATTGCAGACTAGTACAACTACTATGGAAAACAGTATAGAATTTTCTCAGAAAACTAAAAATGGAACTGCCTTTTGACTCAGCAATTCCACTGCTTGGGTTATTTCATTAGAACCCTGAAACACCAATCTAAAAGAAACTATGCACCCAATGTTCATAGTAGCACAATATACAATAGCCATGTGCTGGAAGCAACCTAGGTGCCCATCAGCAAAGGAATAGATCAATAAACTATTGTATATTTACACAATGGAATTCCATGTAGCAGAAAGAAAGAAGGAGTTACTACTGTTTGCAACAGCATGGATGGAACTGGAAAGCATTATGCTAAGTGAAATAAACCAGGTGGTGAAAGACAAATACCATATGATCTGACCTTTATAAGGAACCTAATCCACAAAGAAAACAAATAATCAAAATGTAACCAAAGGCACTGGAATTGAGAACAGGCTTACAGTGACCAGAGGGGAGAGGGGAGGGAATTTCAGGGGAGAAGGCTGAAGGGTTTGCAGGAACAAGTAAAGGACACATAGACAATAAGAAGGGGTGGTGGAAATGTGAGGGTGGTAGGGAGGGCTGGGGAGTGTGCTGGGATGGGGGTAAAAGGCAGAAAACTGTACTTGAACAACAATTAATATAAAAATTAAAAAAGGCTACATAATGTATAGTTCAATTTATATGGCATTCTGGAAAGGGAAAATTGGAGAGAAATAAATTAGCGATTGCCAGAAATTTGAGGAGAGTTGGGGAGTGATGAAGAGGTAAATTCCAAGGGATATTTAGGGCAGCAAAACTATTCTGCATGATTCTCTAATGACGGATACATGACATTATGCATTTGTCAGAAAATCATAGAATTATGCAACACAAAGGGTAAACCCTAATGGCAACTGTGGACTCAACTTAATGATAATGCATAATATTGGTTCATCAACTGTAACAAATGTACCACACCAATACAAGACGTCAATTATATGGGAAATTGAGGGAGTATGTGGGAACTCTCTGTACTTTCTACTCACTTTTTCTGTAAAACTGAAGGGGTTCCCAAAACAGAGTCTAATAACTAAAAAATAATAAACCCAAGTGTCCAGATATAGAAGGAAGTGTTACAGGACTGGGAAGCTTCTGTTCTCTAACAGACAAAAAGGCAAATGCCTGGTAAACAGTGAAACCTTGGCTAAAATTCTACACTAACCATGTAGATGAACACTGAACAATTTGGTCATGTATCCAAATACTTTGTAATACTCATATATAGGCATCATATAACTGTGTTCTACTATGATGTGCTGTATGTATTTCAACAATTGCCCCAGAACCATATGAAATGATAGAGAAAAAAAAATAGAAACTCATAGGATAGTTGTCATCCTATGGTCATCAAAACACTTCAAAATCTTTACTTTCAATCTAGACCAACTGCATTAATTCCTATGACTTGCCTACTAAAAGCAGAGGATGTGGCTTTTATACCAAGAAGTGGAACTCTTTAGACTCTCATGTTCTTCCCAGACTAGATTTTTATGCAATGTCCTTGAGTACCTAGGACCTGGAGCAAACCAACTAATATGGCAATAAAAACACAAATGAACACAGTAGGAAAAAAAAACACTGTGTTGGTCTTATATGCACAATTGATAGTGATGGAACAGCACTCAGATGAAATTCTACTCACAGTTCAAGGTACTTTACCATAAGCATTATTATCTCTGGCCTTCGGTGAGTTGATTCCTGGAGGTGTACCGCTTTTTGGTAGTTCAAATGATCCTTCACATAAAAAACCACCCACATTTATGTGAGAAAGAAGACTTGGCATTACAAAGATGGCCATTATCCCAAAATTAATCTATAAATTCATTCCAATTCCAATAAAAATCCTAACATATTTTTTCATCAAACTTGGTAAACTGACCATGAAATTTATATGAAAGACCAAGGGCTAAAAGTCAAACCACTCATGAACAAGAATGAAAAAATGAGCAGGGAGTTCATGCTACCAGGTAGAGATATTTATTATAAGGTTATAGTAATAAAACTATGTGGTATAGGCATAAAGACAAAATAAAGCAGACCAGTGAAACCGAACAGCAAGCTCAGAAAGTAACCCACAAGTGTAGAGAAACTTAATATATGACAATACTAGAACAGCAGAGAGGCAGGAGAAGGATAGACTATTTAATAAATTGTGCTTAGAGAATTTGATAGCCATGTGGAGAAAGTAAATCCCTATACAAAAATAGTTCAAAGTAAATTAGGACTTCCAGCCAAGATGGAGGTGTAGGTAGACATACTGTGCCTCCTCACACAATCAAAATTAAGGACAACAAAAACTTAGAAACAGAAAACAACCAGAACTGGCAGAAAAATTGAACTGTACAGAAGTCTGACAACCATTCATCCAGACCAGTAAGAGGAGCAGAGTTGGCAGCCAGCAGAAGGGGTCGCAGCAGGAAAAAAATGGTGGCCGACGACCCAGGCAAGCAGGGGGTGGCTGGAAGACCCGAGCATGGGGTGGCAATGAGCAGACCCACTGAGGTATGAAAGGCAGCTGGCTGACCATGGACACACATTCCTGTGCAGATAAACCAGGTGAAAACCGGCAGTGAGAGAGACCGAGCAACCCAGGGCCCCAACACCAGGAAATAAACCCTAAAAGCACTGATTGAAAACACTTGTGGGGGTTGAAGTGGGGGTTGAGGTGCTGGGAGAGAATCCCAGCCTCACAGGAGAATTCATAGGAGAGACCTAAAGGGTCTTAGAATGTACACAAGCTCACTCACCCAGGAACAAGCACCAGAAGGGGCCAATTTGCTTGTGGGAAGCGACAGAAGGGAGAGAAATCCAAGAGAGAGTGGAGAAAGCGCCATTGTTCACTCTCTGACCCTGAACCCATATACAGCGTCACAACAGCTGGGTTGTCCCGCCCTGGTGAACACCTAAGGCTCCACCCCTCGTTACATAACAGGTGCGACCAGACCAAAAAAAAAAAAAAAAAAGCGGCTCAAATGGAAGAACAGATCAAAGGCCCAGAGCCAATACATCTAAGCGACCAAGAGATAGCCAACCTATCAGATACACAGTTCAAAGCACTGGTGGTCAGGATGCTCACAGAAGTGGTTGATTTTGGTTGCAAATTAGATGAAAAAAATGAAGGCTACACTAACTGAAATGAAGGAAAATGTACAGGGAACCAATAGAGATGAGAAAGAAACTGGGACTCAAATCAATGGAGTGGACGAGAAGGAAGAAAGAAACAACCAAACAAAAAAGAATGAAGAAACAAAGATTCAAAAAATGAGGAGAGGCTTAGGAACTTCCAGGACATCTTTAAACATTCCAACATCCAAATTATAGGGGTACCAGAAGTGGAAGAGGAAGAGCAACAAGTGTAAAACTTATTTGAACAAATGATAAAGGAGAACTTCCCCAATCTGGCAAAGGAAAGAGACTTCCAGGAAGTCCAGGAAATTCAGGGAGTCTCAAAGAAGTTGAACACAAGGAAGAACACACCAAGGCACATCATAATTACATTACCCAAGATTAAAATGAAGGAGATAATTCTAGAAGCTGCAAGAGATAAGGAGACAGTCACTTACAAAGGAGTTCCCATCAGACAGTCAGCTGATTTCTCAAAAGAGAACTTACAGGTAAGAGGGGGCTGGAAAGAAGTATTTCAAGTCATGAAAGGCAAGGACCTATATCCAAGATTGCTCTATCCAGAAAAGCTTTCATTTAGAATGGAAGGGCAAATAAAGTTCTTCTAGGATAAGGTCAGGTTCAAGGTGTTCATCATCACCAAGCCCTTATTATATGAAATGTTAAAGGGACTTATTTAAGAAAAAGAAGATAAAAAATATGAACAGTAAAAAGGCGGGAAACTCACAATTATTAATAACCACACCTAAAACAGAAACAAACTATGCAAACAACTAGAATAGGAACAGAACCACAGAAATGGAGATCACATGGAGGGTTAGCAACAGGGGAGTGGGAGGAGCAGAGAGGGGGAAAGGCACAGAGAATAAGTAGCATAGATGGTAGGTAGAAAATAGACAGAGGGAGGGCAAGCATAGTATGGGAAATGTAGAAGCTAAAGAACTTATGACACATGGACATGAACTAAAGGGGGAGAATGTGGGTGGGAGGAGGTGTGCAGGGTAGAGGGGAATGAAAGGGGGAAATGGGGCAACTGTTATAGCATAATCAATAAAATATATTTAAGAAGTCAATTAGAAAGCAATACATAAAAATAAAACATTAAAAATTTTGAAAGAACATATAGACAATATCTGTGATAAGGTAGGATTCCTTATGGGAAAAAACACAAGGTATATTTTTAAAGTATTAACAAAATTGATTTTTTAAATTAAAACATTCATATGACAAAGGTAATATGAAGTTGAAACATATGAAAAGACTAGGAGAAGATATTTTCTTTTTTAAAAACATTTTTTATTGTTCAATTACAGTTGTCCCCATTTACCTCCCATTACTCTCCCATGCCCTACCGATGTCCCAACTCCCACATTCAATCCTCTCTCAACCTTGTCTTTGTCCATGGGTCCTTTATATATGTTTCCTGACTTAACCCTTCTCCTTGTTTCCCCCTCTCCCTGTCCTTCGGGTCACTGCCAGTTTGTTCTTCATTTTCATGTCTCTGGTTCTATTGTGCTTGCCTGCTTGTGCTTGTAAGCAGAACCTGAATAGGTTCCACTTACAGGTGAGGTCATATGGTATTTGTTTTTTACTGCTTGGCTTATTTCACTTAGCTAATGCTCTCCGGTTCTATCCATGCTGTTGTGAAGGGTAATAGCTACTTCTTTCTTTCTTCTGTGTGTTATTCCATTGTGTACATGTACCACAGTTTTTTTTTTTTTTATCCACTAATTTACTGATGGGCACTTAGGCTGTTTGCAGCACTTGGCTATTGTAAAGAGAGCTGCTATGAACATTGGGATGCATATGTTCTTCAGAATTGGCATTTCAAAATTCTTAGGGTATAATCCCAGCTGTGGAGTAGCCAGGTCAAAAGTCAGTTCTATTTTTAGTTTAGTTTTTACTTTTTTTAGGAAATTCCATAGTGTTTTCCACAGTGGCTGCACCAGTCTGCATTCCATCATCAGTGTACTAGGGTTCCCTTTTCTCCACAACCTCATTAGCACTTGTTTGTTGATTTGTTTATGATGGCCGTTCTCACAGTTGTGAAGTAATATCTTGTTGTGGTCTTAATTTGCATCTCCCTGATGGCTAGTGATGCTGAGCATCCTTTACTATATCTCTGGGCCCTCTGTATGACCTCCTTGGAGAAGTGTCTGTTCATGTCCATTACCCATTTTTTAATTGGATTTGTTGTCTTCATGGTGTGGAGTCATGGGAGTTCTTTATATATTTTGGAAATCAAATCCTTGTCTGAGGTATTGTTGACAATTATATTTTGCCATATGATTGGCTCCTTTTTCATTTTGCTGATGTTTTCTTTAGCCAAGCAGCAGCCTTTTAATTTGATATAGTCCCATTTGCTTATTCTTTCCTTTATATCCTTTGCTCTATGAGACATATCAGTTAAAATACTGTCATGTGGAATATCTGAAATTTTACTTCCTATGTTCTCCTCTAGGACTTTTATGGTGTTGCAAATTATATTTAAGTCTTTTATCCACATTGATTTTATTTTTGTGCACGGTGTGAGTTAGGAGCAGATAGTTTCCACAGATATAAGTGGAAGTAATTCACATTTATTATATCTTAAAACTTCCTCAGATCAAAAAGTAAAAGACTAACAAGCTAATTAAAGTGGGAAAAGGTAGGAACAGGTACTACACAGAGGATGAGAACTGAAAGGCTATTAAAGATATGAAACGTTTGCCAACTCCTTGATAATGAGAGAAATACAAACTAAATCAAGAAGATGCAGTCCACATTCATCTATTTGACAAAATATTAAAAGCTAACAATATCAGGAATGTTGATGATGTGAAAACACACTGCTGCTGGGAGCACAAACTGGCATAATCATTTTGGAAACCAATCTGACAACACCTAGCAAATAATTGCTTAAACAATTCCTTAAAGTGGAAGTTTAAATGATTTGCTTTAGACTTTTCTTATTTTCCAAATTAAGCATTGAATACTAAATAATTCTCTACAAGCACTGTTTAGATGCACATTACAAATTTTGGTTTTCTTTTTAAAATAAATTTTAGTGATTATGCTATCACAGTTGTGCCAATTTCCCCCATTTCCACCCTCCACCCAATATCCCCATTCCCTCCAGCAATCCCCTTCCTAGTTAATGTCTATAGGTCATGCATACAAGTTCTTTGGCTACTCCATTTCTTATACAGTTTTTAATGCCCCCCCGTCTATTTTCTACCTA
>PVKM010032902.1:0-16203 GCA_004027735.1 Carollia perspicillata
CTCACACCGCCATCCCACCCCCGGACTGAACAAACTGTATCACTTACCCCCTGGGAGACTGGCAGTTGCTGAGCCCAGACGCCACAGGGGCTGGTGAGTTTCCAGTGGCCACAGAGGCAGGGCTCCACTCAAGGCCCAGCCTGTCTGTGACTGCCTGCCTGGGCACACGGCTGGGACTGTGCATGATGCACACTTTCTGGGCCACCTTCTCCCTCAGAGATTTTCTCGATGCCTTTTTTGGCCAGAACCCTTTGCAGCATTATAGTTTGTCAATAGCCCGCGACTGCTTTCTAGAATTTCTCTCCAGGAGAAAGTGTGTTTTTCTAAGAAATAGGTGTTCTAGCCTGAAACCTAATTTCATGTGAGGGCTCGAAAATGAAACAAAAATAATCACCCTCAAGTCGGGAAGCTGAGGGGCCTCTCCATGCTGTGAGGAGTGCTTCCTTTTGGAAGGTGGGAGACCATGGTGGTCCTTCGTGATTCTTAAATAAAAATTTTCCAATTATAAAAGTAATGTATGCTCCTGTATAAGCCAGGATCCCAGAAGAAAACAAAAGCACACTCAGCTTGAATTTTGAAAAAAAAAATTAATGAAAGGATTATTTACAGATTGGTAAGCAGAGTTTGTGAATGCCGAGGGATAGCAAAGCACACAGGACTAGCAACTCTGGGAAGCTGGAAGGGAAGAGGGGTAACAGCTAGGACCTGGGGACTGTCAGGAGTTGCTCTGTGAAAGGACACGCCCGCCACCCCACAGAGGCACTGCCTAAACCCAACTAGAAGCTCAAGGGCAACAGGCCCTGAATGATGCAGTCCACAGGGACCTCCTGGAGACAAAGAGCAGGACAGCAAACATCAAAAAATTTTCTGGGGTGAAAAGAGGATAGAGGGATAAAAGAAAACCACCATAATAATTATAGAATATTGTGAAGAATAGAAATTTTGAACAAAGAAACAAATCACCCACTCAGTCCTACATCCCAAAGAAATCCACCTCTTAAAGAAACTTGTGCTATTTTTTGACATCTCCATAATCGAGGTGAGAACATATATTTAAAATAATGGTGACCATTATCAAGCCCATACCATGTGCCAGGCATTAGGTCAAGGCTTTATAAGCATTGCTTCTTCTAAAGCTCACACAGCCCTATGGAACAGGTAGAGTGTTATCCTCTCCGCAGGAAAGGGATCTAAGGCAAAAAGGACTTACTATGCCATGAGGATCAGGCTTTGATCCCACAGCCTGTATTCTTAATGATTACACTGTACTACCTCCTTTTCCACTTTATATCCCCATGTTATGACTTCTGTTCTGAAGCACTGTTTCAATCCGTACATAATATTACATGGAATATAACAATATGTATTTTACTCTTTCTTGATTGTTGCCTATTCAAGTTGCTTTTAACTTTTTACTATAATAAATTCTGCTGCCATGAACATCTCACTACTCACACTTTTCCCTGCATTTTGCAATATTTCTTTAAATGAGAATTCCACTAGTTTTCCCCTCATTTTAAAATCAGTCTTGATTTTTCTATCATTTTGAATCACATAGTTGTAAACGGCTAAATGTGGACATGGGAAATAATATTAAAATTCTCCAATTCTATCACTCCACTCCACCCCCAAAGAAAAGAAAAATAAAATTAGAAAACATAATGAATTCAAGGAGTGCTCATTTTAATGAGAAACGGCATCTAAAGAGCTCGAAGATCCATCACCCACTGCCTGGTCCCACTGCCCAGGGTTAAGTTGGAACATATCCATGAGGCATAAGCACGGGGCACACAGAAGTGCTACATGCACATTAACCAAATCTAAACCAATGGGTTGTATCTCTTCTAATTAGCCACTTCCACACCCGATCAAGTGTATGTGCAGGAACACACTGATGAATAGAAACAATTCATCAGGAGAACACAGGTCTAACTGTTCACTGCCACGCAAAGTTGTCCATGGACAAAGGAAGGATTTAGACTCTTCTACAAAGTACTTTGAATTCTTAAATTGTGCACTAGGTGTGGAAAGTTCATCCCATTCTTCAGTACAATAATTGATGAGCCACCCAAGGAAAATAAGATAAACTATTGTCTAAAATTTCCTAACTTCATTGACAAGTGTGTTTCAAAATCTTGATCTGTTTGTTCTATACAGCATGTTGATTAGAGCATGGTGTAGGTTAAATCAAAATGCCATATTGCTACCTCAGTAGCAGAGCACAGGTCTGTGCTAAGGGGGCATCGTACGGTGGCAAGAGCCTTAGATGAAAAGTCAGGAGGCTGCTATCCTAGTCCTGATTCTATTTTAGCTAGCTAGGTGACCTCCCAGGATAACTCAGCCTTAGTTCTCTCCTCTAAAGAAATGAGGAAATATCACTAGATCAATAGTTTTCAAGCTGATCCATGGATATCTTAGGTTTCCACAGAGATGCCTCAGGGACCACATGGCAGGGCAAGAATGATGGTAGGGGGAGCAGTGGGAGGTCTCCCAGATGCTACAGTCTAAAGAATTAGATCTCCCTCTTTTTCCTTCATAGCACCATGTGAGTTTTCCTTACAGTCTTTTCCCCAGGTTGTAATCACATCTTTATCCATACATTATTTCCTTGCCATCTGTTTCTCTTTCTAGACTATACTCTCCATAAAGGCAGGGATGGTGCCTATTTAGTACCCCATTATAAATCCAACAAGCACAGTGTCTGGGACAAAGTACATGATTATTTGTTGAATGAATGAATGAATGAATTCACATCTCTCGTTTCCAACCCGGGAGGTACTTATAAATTTGGGGATGACTAGTTTCAATAAAGTATATACAATGTTTTCCTCCTTCTCTTCATTATTAAATCAAATGAAAAGAATTATCTCTGAGTTCTGACTTGGCCCTGACTTCTTAGAAATGATATAACCTTGGAAACAGAGGTCACAACTCTTTTGAGTTTTAGTTTCCTTTTTTATAAAATGACTAGGTTAGTCTATGGTCTCTCAGTTCTCGTTCTGCTCTAAAATTCCATGATTTCAGTGATTTTGTCCCTTCTGAATCCAAAGACAGGTAAAGCTGAAAACACTGCATGGGCTTAGAATTCTGTGGGAATGGACGCACTATATAGTAAAGACAGATATTCAGAGAATAATTCTAACAGAGGTAGTCACGTACTGGGCAAAAACAGGACTAAGAGACAAGTCATCATTCTACCAATTATTAGCTTTGTTTGTGATCTTGGGCAAACATTTCATCTCCTCTGAGCTTCAGTAAAGAGGTAATGGAAGTAAAAATGCTTTGTAAATTATAATGTGCTATATATATGTAAGGTGATGCTATCATTATTATGATTAGGTTAACATAAAGTTCACAATGTTAACACATCATAACAGGCAAGGGGATTAAAAGAGAAAATCTATAATTCTAAATGCAGGAATATGGCATAAAAGTGGTATCACACATCAGTGGAAAGAATCTGTACAAATCAGTAATACTACTACTGTACAGAAAAATAAAATGTAATTGTATTGATGTCTCAAAGCTTATTCCAAGATAAATTATAAAGGGATTAGAGATTTCAATGTAAAAATATAATAAAATAAAATCATTAAAGTTCTAGAAGAAAACATGGGAGAAATACTTAAAGTTAAAAAAGACTTTTATAACCATGATTCAAAAATCTAGAACAAATTCAACTTCATTTAATATGTATCTCTTCAGTAGAAACAACTATGAGCTATATAAAAAAGATGAAATTTCATATAATAGGCATAGGTTCATCTTCCTTTGTTATGTTGTTCAATTACAGTTGTCTCCATGTTCTCCCATTACTCTCCCCTGCCCCACACACCCCCACCTGCCATCTCTAATCCCCCTGCCCCCTTGTCTTTGTCCATGGGTTCTTTGTACATGATCCTTTCATGACCCATCCCCTTCAGCTTTTGAAATCTATAAAAAAAACAAGGGAAGGATATTCATAGAGAAAGAAGCTCGACTTTTTTCATTTAAAATAATACAATTTAAAACTAACCTGAGATATCACTTTTCACCTTTCAGAATGGCAAAAACCCAAAAGTTTTAACATACTCTCTATAGATTAGTCAGTAGGGAACAGTCACTCTCACACAATGCTGATAGAAAAATAAGTTTGTATGACCATTATGGAAGGCAGTTTGGCAATATCTATCAAAATTACAAATGCAAATAACCTTTGATCTAGCAATATTTACTAGGGGTATTTGCCCTACAGATACACTTAGAGATGTATAAAATAACATACACCTCTTGTGCACAAGATTATTCATATCGGCATTATTTTTAGCAGTGAATTGTATCACACGCAGTTGATAAGAGTAGAATACCTATCAAGAGAGAACTAGTTAAATATTCAATAAATTGTTCATATGCATCTATACACAGCAGTAAGAATGGGAGTCTAGTTACGTATTGATATGGAGAGATCGCCAAGATACATTTTCAAGAAAGTCTGAAAGAGTACATACAGCGTGCTACCTTTTGTGTAAAAGGGGAGGAGCCATATTTGTATTGGCAGGAGTATGAGTAAAGAAATGCTGCAAGACCAAAACCAGGGGATGCCTGAGGTAGGAGAGCAAAGCCGTGAACTGGGAAGATGGCAGACAGAACTGACAGACTCATGGCAGTCTCACTTTTTACCTCTTTGTTTATGAACCATGTGGATCTACTCGAACATTCAATTTAATAAAAGGGTCAAAAGAAAACATAAAGTTATGGGATACCGAGAAAACAGAGTGAGTCAAGAGAAAAAAAGACAATGGAAGAAGGCCTATCTGACTGAAAACTACTCTGCAGAAAAAGCAAGGACAAGTGCAGAGACACTTTTCACCCCATGCCCAGGAGCAGAAAATGCATAAGAGTACATCTGAAGGAGAGAGAAAAGGACAAACTTATCTGTAAATTTCCAGTGTTTTCCCTTTATTGACAAGCAAGAGAGAATAATATAGTAAACTAAAGTAGGAACATTATTTCAAATTTTCTAGGGAAAAGGAAAAAAGTATCTGTTGCTATCATTTCTATGACCACAGAGGGTGAATTTCATCAGGCAGGATCCCGTACTATATGAAATAAATTTCTCCAAAGGAGTCTTTTGTAGTGCTTACTTAAGCTATCAGCAAAGTGAAGAGTCTTAAATGACAAGAGTGTTTACATATTTAATTTTTGTGTAACACTAGAACCGTAAAAGCTCTCTCTTCAAGATGGGGAATATGTGACACATGCAGTTAATTTCCACATTAAATTATTGAATGAAAAATACACACATTATCCATTGCCACTCTAGGATTAGGTAAGGTCAAATTTTATTGCTTTTGGCCAAGGGCTTTTGTAAGACTTATAAGGCTAAGAGTAGGCACACTGTGATCTTTGGTGTAAGTTATAGAGTTAAAATGAGGTTCTGAGTGGGAAAATGCTTAGCATTTCAGAGGTAATTTCGTGAAAGTCATCATAAGACTAGCATATCACCATGTTGATTTAACTGCAACTTTATAAGATCACTTTAGCTCTGGTTTCTGAAACTGCCAAGGTTCATGTATCTGCCTGACAATAAATAACCAACTTTTTCTAGATCGCTCTGTAATGGATGCTAATTTGAATTTACCCCCAATAAGTTTCCAAATAAATATGGCAAAGGAAAAAAGAGGGAGGAAATGTGGATGATTCTGTAGTTCAAGAGTTTCAAAAATAAACATTTGATGGGTTAAACATATCTAATAGTATCTGCCTTCAAACCTGGACATGGGCATAAAATCTGGAAAGCATTTAATTATTCTATTAGAGTAAAGAAAATTTGTGTCTTATAAAAACAGTCTACCAAACAAGGCATTTTGAACAAAGTGCTATCCCCAAATTGCTTTATGTAGGAGAGGGAAAAGGTGCAGGGATTTAAAAGCATAATTGGTAGGTACAAAATAGACAGGGGGGTGTTAAGAATAGTATAGGAAATGGAGAAGCCAAAGAACTTACATGCATGACCCATGGACATGAACTAAGTAGGGGGATTGCTGGAGGGAAGGGGAGTACTGGGCAGAGGCAGGCAAAGGGGGTACAATTGGGACAACCATAATAACATAATCAATAAAATATACTTTAAAAACAAAGACTGGCATAGCAGAATCTATGGAGGTAGTTAAACTGATACAAAAACAAAAGCTTCTCCTCCCCAGGCCACTTTTGAGAGCTGAGGCCCCAAAGGAAAGACTCCATTTTCTTTGTTCTGAGACATCTCCCTGTTCAAACTGGGAAACTACTAGAATTCTCCAAAGCCCATGTTATTTTCTTTCTCCAAGCAGTATTAGCCCTGCAGAAGCATGAGCACTTCCTAGAGGTTTCATCTTACCTACATGATTGTTTCACTGAATCAAAATAGACCCCTGGACTCTGTTAGCTTTGTTAGTCAGAGAAAGGGAATCCAATTTCTTGTAAATTACATTTGTGTGGTTTACAATTGGACAGTTTTAACTACCCAATAGAAATAGTTTGCCAAAATTTCCCCAGGACTTCCCATTTATTTATCATTAAATGGTTTCTAGAAGTATCATTTTAAATTATAGCTACCTTTCTTTTCTGATAATTTTATTCTTTCATGTTTAAACAGTCAAATCTATTTCACACTGAGGTGGTAAATTCTTTGTTATTTGGTAAGGAATTAACAAAGCTAAAGAATGTGTTTGTGTTGGTTTGATGTTCTTTCCAGATCAGGGGATAAAAATTTGGCCCTCTAGATCTTTTGATCAAATTAGATCATATTGTTTGATCTAATTCTGGGAAATCAAATCCTAATAAAAATTATCAAAAGAATTGGGATTTTTAAATGGTCTTAAGGGATGATCATTTGTTTTAAAATATTAAGAGAAAAACAGAGTGATAAAAAGGGTAAATTTTTTTAAAATTATACCTTTTTAAAATTTCTTAGTATTTTTTAAAATATATAAAATCAATTTTAGAAAAGTTTTATTTAAAATGGTGATGTGGAGAGATCTAAAAAGCAAGAACAAAAATTATAAAACACTAAGAGTTACATAAAATATGTAAAATTAATAAAAGAAAAACCCAGGACTCTAGAAGATAATAACCAAAGAAAGCAAAGATCATGGGGCTCAACCTATTCTTTTAAAACTGAGGAAACTAAGAATCAGACAGATGAAGGGACTTGCTCAATGTCACAAAACTATATGGCAGAGCCCTGACAAAAATCATAGATTCCCACTCCCAATTCACCATTATTTCCCTGATAGCACTACTTACCCAGTAAAAATCACAAGAAACCACGGACAGACCTAAAGCCCAGGTCTCTTTGCTTTCTTAGGCTAGGAACTTTGGGGGTTAATGTACCTAGCCCATAATCTGAGCAATTTGTAGAACTGAGGTGAGATTTCTTGAGCTTGCAGAAGTTGAGAATTCTCAACAAGAGAAGCTTGTTCAACTCTGATCTCCCTGGGATTAGAGTAACATGCTGAGGGCTTTTAGACCCTTGCTACTTCTGCTGACATCAGAGGTTCACACCTCAGCTCTCAGATCCCGGCATTTCTGACCATGGGAAACAATAATCAGCACATGGGAGTCGCCCATTGTCCCTCCCTCTCCAGGGCTCTGGTCATGATTTTAAGAAAAATAAATTCAAAAGTCTGACTTTGTTCTTTATGTGGACTTCCTTTAAACATAACCAGATTTATGTGGTGATGAATACAAGGGTCTATACTCCTTAACAAGCAGGTAATCTTTCACTTACCGGCTCCAACATGCCCTATCAGCTTTATCTACCACCTCTTGCCATCTTACATTCTAAGGCTAAAACCACTGAATGCTCCCCTTACCTTGGACTTATCACATAATCTCATGGCTTCATGCCCATGCATCTGTTGGAGAATGAATGAGGGAATGAACAAACACACTATAATTTGAAGAGTACTAGAAAAACCCACTATCCTTAAGTAGCTCCAGCTCCCAATGAAGGAATTAAAACTTAGCCTCTACTATCTGAGCAGGCTCATCTTCCCTGTTGGACTACACTAGAGTTGTGATTATCAGCTGCCAGGTATATAGCAAATAGTCTAATGATTATGATACTGAACCTGGAGTAGTGCAGTTGTCAAAAAATCCATTTTTTAATGTTATGGGGAACTCAAGGTTATCCATATAATATTAGTCTCAAACACTTGCATTCTGATGTACTTTTTTTGAGTTCAAAAGAGCTGAGATTATACCTAAGGTGCAGGTAAGTGTGCATGACCCCACAATCACCAATGGGAGTGCAGCATGTATGGGAACCCATGACCTATTATGTTTGCAGTAAAGGAAACAAGCTTGGAAACTCTGTAGGAGAAACTAATATCCTATTTTGCATCTCCTGACTTTTTCAACTGTAATGAAAATAGCTTAGGGGGAAAATAAATAAATAATTGATTTGAACACATAAATGTAAATAAATAGTCTCAGGGCTTGTCTTTATGCAATTAGCTATCATTCATACTTTGACATAATTTATCATTAGATGCATCTTTAATTTTTAATTAGAAGTTTAACTTTCCTCGGTGACAGCTGGGTTCAGTGTTTTGATAATGGAAGAAAGCAAGGAGATAACTTTAGAAACTTAGCACAATGGTACAAGAAAGTAGGCTTATTTAGAGAAAAGGGGTGACTTGGTGAGGAACAAGCAGTCCCTACTCTGGGTGAAGGCCAGAACAGGAAAGAGAGACCCAGAAAAAAGCAGTTAGAAGGTCCTAAGAACAACTCTAAACTGCTTCACAATCTTCATTCATTCATTCATTTGATGCACCTTCAATGGATAGGACACCAACCCAAGAAAATGGAATTCGGGCTCTGTAACTTTGGTTCTAACCACTTTGGTATCATTCTCCTTTTGAATAGCTCATGCCCACAATGGCTCTGCCAGCCCAGGAAAAACACACAACAAACCAAACCAAAGAATACATTTATGCACATACTCAATATATTTTACCTACAATTTCAAGACTTTCATGGACACTCTGAAGCCAAGCCTTAGATTTTGTAGAGGTCCATGAACTCTAGGTTAAGGACTTCATGATCAGTTAATACTTGCTCATCATCCCAGTCTGTCAAGTATTTTTCATGCGATTATGTCATTTAAAAACCCAATCAGCAAGGTACCCTCTTATCTTACTCACAAGGAAACAATGTCAGCATATATTCTCTACTTTTATCTGTGTGGAAAATATCGGGTATCAGTGGATGCAAGCTAAGGGGGAATATAATCTTTTGTAGTGTTTATATATTTCCATATGTCATATCACTTATTTTTTAAAAAGGAAAGATAGCAGATCTGCTACTTTTAAACCAGGATTGTTATCCTTTCAATGGGTAAAACAATGGGTGCACTTAAAAAAATCAGATATTTCCAATGTCTTCTGAAAAATGAAAACTTTCTACGTAAGTTCATATATCCTTTTAAAATCATTTATTTCCTAATACCAGTCAGATAATTTATGGGTAAATTATACATTTTAAAAGTACATTTCTTTGCAACATAATGAGACTGCATCTTCCTAATAAATGGTATTTATATTTGTAACAATTAAATGTTTATTGGGACTCCTTGGTTTTTTAACTTGCAAATTAGTTCTCAGCAGAATTATTGGACTGTGCGGTTTCATGCCAGGTTTTTTGATACAGTAAATACTAAAATAAATAAACTGTTACCTTTTCATTCTCCAGTCCCAGGCAGAATTTAGCCAAACCTCCTTAACCTCATATACACATTCACTCTCAACTATTTCTCCTCTTTGTATGTTAGTAAAATTTTAGATAATAATCAGTATTAATGTTTGTCCATGTTTTTCTTAATCAAAACTCTAAAGTCTGAGATGTTCATTACTTTTCCATTTTGAGGCTTAAAGAAATAAAAAATGGTGAGGACATTTGTAAACATGAAGATGATGAACACCTTCATGTGAGACAAAACAATTGGAAATAAATTATTAAGTGGTGCCCATTAAGTAGCTGGAAATGCTCAACTTTAGCCATGACCCAGCTCCAGTCAGGGTTTTGTTTTGTTTTTAAGTTTCTATTCAAAATAGAAGAATCTATTCCATAAATGGGGATAGCCAAAGCAATGTAATTATTTTAACTTCTGCTTGGGCTCTAGCTTTTGCTTTCATTTACTGCTGGAGCTCAATAGCAGATGAACTTCAAGGAGAGTCCTCTACCACATTTTCTGCAATGAGAGAGACCATGTTCCAGGTCTAGAATTGCAGTTGCCCAGGTTCCCCTGTTTTAGGAGAGTTAAAGCAACAGTGGGTCCATGCAGCAGAGTTCTCTGGGGTCTGCTGTCAGCAGTCAGATGATGTGATTCAAGGATTTGTCAACACCACCCAACAATTACTCATGAGATTCATCTTGGTGACTGGTTGAAGTAAGACTGAGGAAAAGAAAAGAAGGTAGGGAGGGAAGGAAGGGAAGGGAGGGGAGGGAAAGGAGGAAGGATTACTGTTCTCTGGTATGTCAGACCTTCAAGGGGAATCTAAGTTATCTGGTACAGTGCGGGTGGTGAATGAGCTAGGCGGACCACCCCCACATATTATAAACCATAGGCTCTCCAGAAAACAAAGAGCTTTTGCACCATGTGTCACAAGGGCAGCTAATGTCTACAGAAATTGAAGTCAGGAGTTATACAGCTGAATTATGTATGATACCTGCACCTACTAGCTATTGGGAAGTCACTAAAACACTCTAGGAATCCATCTCTTTCTTGAAATATAAGAGTAAGCTAGCAGAGCTAGTGAGATTTCAATGTCTCCCATGACACTCCTTACACCAATAATGTCACACTCATCACATTAAAACATGAACTGATCATGTCATTCTTCTGCTCATAAACCTTCACTGCCTCCCCCAAGATAAAACCCCTTAGCATCGCACTCAAGGACTTTCCCATACCAGCCCTTCCCTCAGCCTCACATCCTTCTTCCCTCTACTGAAAGCACCCCACCTTTACTTTATTATGCCCAACTCTTTCAATGCTCACTCTGTCTCCCCCAGAAAACCCTCTCTGTACGATAAATCCTACTCAGTCTCTAAAATCCAGACCCTTCCCTTATCCAGTTCCTCCTAACTTTCTTGGCCCTTGGAACTTCAACAACACTTTGCTCACCTGCCTGCTATAGAGAGCATCACATATTCCTGTAATTGCCTGTATCCTTACCCATCTGCCCACTGGTCTGTGAGTCCTAGGGCAAAGATGATGTCTTATTTGTTTTTCCACTCCCATCACCCAGCACTGTGCCTTCTTAATCTTAAAGATGCTCAAAAAGTATTGGCTCATAGGTGGAAATGGAACTACATGAAGGTGTTTTTAAACTGGGAGGTCTCATTAAAATGTAGTACAATAATTACTGTCACTGAAGGTGAAGAACCTGAGCAACAAGGAGAATTTGGTACCAGAGTTTTACACTTGAAGGAATGAGTCTCACGACCTTTTTAAATCTAGATGCCACATGTTTTTCCAGGGGAATGGGTGGGTATACCAGGGGCTGAGCCCCTTGGGGTTACAAGGCATAACAGCCTGGCCCTCACTGTGGGGTCAGAGCTGGCCCATGAACTATACCTTCATCTGATGGCTATTGAATATTCAGAAGAATCATCTCAGACTTTCTCAAAATCAAAACTTAAAAAGCTGTGTACCTCTGCGATTCCTTGTCTGCAGCTACTGTTTTCCTCGCCTTTCAGTACACACTGCAGTGTCATTTAAGTATGAGGGAAAGAGGCACTATTTTGTGCCCAGACAGACATGGATTTGAAATATGACCCTCTCATTCGTTCCCAGTGTGTGGCCTTGGACAGCGCGCTCAGTCTTACAGAGCCAGTGACCTCACCTCTAAAAATAAGAAAAATGCATAACAGGGTTGTTATGAATATCGAATAAGAAAATGTGGAAGGCTTGCAAACTAAAAATGTTGTAAAACTGTAAGATGTTATTCCCATAATGAGGAGCAGACAAGTACCAGCCAGTCTTGCCTTCCTTTATTACTTCTTCCTCATTTCTCTGTCCTGGGCTCCCCTGCAGAGGAACCACAGTACGAATGCACAGCTGACTGGCTTGGGTCTGCTTTTGCATAGAGGCTCCGATCCCTAATAAGGCTAATCTACTTTCTTCTCCTCAAGGGGAGATTTTTTGTGTGTGGGGGGGATAACAGTTTCAGCAGCCCCTGTGGTAACTGAGCATTTCTTTGATCTCTTGCCACTATCTGAGTGTTGTTTTGAAAGTTACTTAAGGATGAAAGCATCCCCCCAAAAACCTACTGTCAAAAGGGATTTCGGCTCACCTCAAATCCAACCAACTCTGAGGTTTTGCATGTGTAAAATTGAGATGGCGACAGCTACATAAATATTAAATGAGCAATGAGATGTCAATGTTTTTATTACTGTTTGCAATTGAACTTGGAGTAAAGCTGAGACCAGTTACATACACCTGGAGAGAGAGCATGGTTTTTGATATGACCACGATATTTGATTTGGAAAATTTTAAGTATACAGTGTTGCTAATAGCTCTTAGTTTAAAAAGAAAGTAGTTGAACTCCAGTATTCACCATTTCCTATGATCGCCTGGGATGCCAAATATTTGAATCTACATAAAAATACAGCTCACTAATGCCTCAATGAATAGGAAAAGCTGTCTCTCGGTGGGTAATAGGAAGAGAGGCAGTCTCCTTCTACTCACAAAGGGTGAAGATAACACCACCCCTGACCTGGTATCCCATCTCTCATGGATCATTGCACCAATATCTCCCTGGTTTCCCTGACTACAGCCTTGCCCCTGTCTCATTTTTCTCCTATTAGGTATCAGAGTGATGTCTCTAAAATGTAAATCTGATCATATATAATGGCCTGATCTTTGAATAGCTCCAAAATGTTGACCCTTGTTAGCATGACACTGAGCTCCTGCCTCCCTATTAAATCTCATCTATGATTAAAGTCACTTTCCCATCTCACTTCACCTCTTCTCCTGTCCCCGTAATTGCCTTGCAATTCCCTGACCACACCATGAATCTGTCCCTTTGCACAATCTGTCTGGAATGCCGTTGACCACTCTCTCCCCTTGGCAGACCTACGCATCTTTCAGGACTCTGCCAAAAGCTAGCTTGTCCAGAAAACTGTCCCTGACCACCTTCTCTCCAAACTGTTCAGGGTGCTCCAACTCCAAGCCTGTCCCTATCATAGCACTAACCATATTGCATTATAACCTTGTATTGACTGGACTGTCTCCCCAATTAGACTGTAACTGTCTAAAGGGCTAGATCAGGCTTTATTCATTCTTGCACCCCAGCAGTTTACAGCATCTAGTCCCTAGCAGTATATAAGTGAAAAGTCTGATAAATCAGTCAGCCAATCAGTACTAGAATGAAAGTTGAATTTGATTTCTTATCCCAAATATATCAGCAATTAGCTTGGGGTTGGTTATTGGACCAACAGATACAAAACTCAAAAAATTCAACTATCTTTATTTATTGAGAACCTATTGGGCAGCGTATTTGTCTCCAAGAAATCCACAAAATTCTTTTTCTTACTATGTATGGGCCAAGTACCTTACTCTCAAGATTAAAATATTACGAATGACTTTCTTGCTATACCTTATTATCTTAGAATAGATAAAGGCCTTTTTAAAATCTGAAGAGCTCCTTTCCTCCACCCTCCCCACAGTAGGTGACTTCTTTAAAACGTTTATAAAGTAGCAGGCTGGTAAGAGCATCTGAGATCATATTCCCAGCATATGTCATCAGTTTGGCTCAAATAAACTCTTTAAAAATTTTTTTAAAGCAGCCTGGTTTTTTCTTTTTAACTGTGAATTGACAAAGTCTTTTTTATTAAATGAATTACTACATTCGTTCACTGAAGACATCTGTATTGGACACCTACTATGTGCCAGTTGCTCACATAGACCAAAATAAAAGGCATGGGGTAACCTGCCAGTTTGAGCAAAAGAACTGGAAATGCTCAGCATTATACATTTTAGGTCAAGCTACTGATTCCAATGTGTTTTGTGAGTGTTGCAAATACAGAGACATCACATGTAAGTAGATACCGAAGGCAACACACAAAACAGACATAACTTCAGCACTATCCCAAGAAAAGTAATCAGACCCCTCAAATAGCATTATACACTATGATGTGTAACCTTTCATGGAGATCTCAGGGAAAAAAAAACATGCATGTTGCTGACAATATGAAGGGTCTTCTTTGATCCCCTGAAGTTCATTAGGAATTCCTGGGCCCCAAGTAAAGAACCTCTGCCTGAGCCTACTGGGGTTTGTGCTTTCTACATCAGCCAGTCTGATCACTACACAGAAGCAGAATCTGAGCCTGGGAGGAAAAGACAGGGTTCTTTGACTCCCAGGAATTTCTGGAAGGCTTCTTCTTGCCTGCACGGGAAAATCTGAAGATCAGATTTTTCAGGAACAAGGCACTTGTTGAATAATTTACAGTAGAATGTGAAAGCAAATACAGGAGGGAAGCACCCCAAATAGAATATTCCCTTTGGTAAGATACAAAGAGCGGAGAACTGTGGCTAGCGGCTTCCAAAATGGTCTCCTTCCTGCTTGTGCCTTCCTTTTTCCCTTTGTTCTTTCCTTTCCTTCTTTTCTCCCACAAATTTATTTGGATCTTGGGGAACTATTCCTGCTTTGGAGTTGGCTTGTTCCCAGGGCATCCATCCTATGTCTCACCTCAGCTTAAATGTCTCTAGCCAGAGGAGAGAGAAACAGGTGGGAAAAATAGATATGAGCCTCATTCAGGACTGGGGAACGCTCAGGGTAGGCTATTGGAGGGAGAGGAAGAGGGGTAAGACTGAGCATCAGTGAGTTATTTACATAACATGAACCAGACTCAAATTACATGCCAGCAATTTACACAAGTCTTCTGTAACTGTTTACATTGCCGTTTATTTTTTTTTAAGTCAGTACTTACCTTGGCCACCAGAGCCCCATGTCACTGGCATGAAAATACAGAACACCATGAGGCTCACAGTCCCTCAGCATCAGTACAATTCTCTGTTTTCCTCAGGGGTCACTGTCCCCAACCTTCTCTGCCTTTTGAAACCACAAAGGAAATCACAGTATTGGAGACAACTCTGTTCCTTGGGGAGAGGGGACAGAGGTGCCAACCAGGAGTCCTGCCTTAGGTTCCTTTGGTAGAACTCAAATATAGCAAATACCTTCTGCAAGCTTTTCACAGTTGGAGCTTTCTCTAGGCTATCAGTCCACTTACCACTTTCTCTCATATGGGCTTTGGGAGGCAGACAAAACATATGGGGGTTCAAATCCAGATTCTGCATTGATAAGCTGTGTGGCCTTGAGCTAGTTATTTAAAAGTTTGGAGTCTCAGTTTCCCATCTGTTAAATGAGAGAAATACTACCTGCCCTACAGAATTGTTATGAGGATATAGTAAAATATTTGGAAGTAAAGCACAGTACCCAATAAATGTAACAGATACTTTCTTAATGTCCTCCAAAGATCACTAAGTATTAACTTCCTTTAAGCCATCATCCGTTTTTATTTAATTCGGGGTTTTCTTTTTTATCCTTTTTTGTTGTAACATTTTACGCACACACCATATTTTAAAAGCTAATCTGTAATCTTTTAAAAAATACTTGGAGCAATTTTCTTAGGAAAAACTACCACCCCCACCCTTTGCCAACAGTTTTTTCCTATTATCAGAAAATACCTGGTTTAACTCTGCATGGATTACAAATGCCCTTTACTGGGGCATTTGAGGTACCCACAGCCACTATTTCTAGCAGTCTCTCCTTAAGATGTACTCTTAAACAATGGAATGTAGATGAGGTGAGAACACACACTATTGCTTTTTAGGGTCTAGCTGACAACAAGTGTCTCAGGAGGAAGAGGAAGTAACTGGCATTATATTCATTCAAGATTCAACATTTATTTTTGGAACTATTACTCCATGCAAGGCATGATCTTGGCCCACACGCTGTAGGGGATGCAAAAATGAGTCAGACACAGTGTCTGCCCCGAAGAACTTACAGGGAAGATAAAATACTCATTTAATACCGATTTTTTTTTTTAATGTCTACAATGTGCAGATCCTCTTCTAGGCCCGGGGAATTGGTGGGGGGCGGGAAATAGACAAACTCATGGTACTTACATTTTCTTGGATAAACAGGTAAACTAATAAACAAAAAAAGTAGTTTC
>PVKM010032903.1:0-16210 GCA_004027735.1 Carollia perspicillata
GGTCTCCTTCCCATTTCTGTTGGTTCCCTGTGCATTTTCCTTTAATTCACTTTTCATAGCCATCACTCTTTCCTCTATTTGCAACCACACTCAACCATTTTTGTGAGCATCCTAATTACCAGTGTTTTGAACTGTGCATCTGATAGAGTGGTTATCTCATCATCACTTAGTTGTATTTTTTCTGGAGCTTTGATCTGTTTAGGACTGGTGTCCAATGAGTCTGCCTCTTCAGTGTGTCACTTGTGGAGATGGCTGGGTGGTGCTTCAGCTTGTTCTGAAGCTGTCCACCAGGTGTACTGGCTCTGGGGCCATCCAGCATGAGCTACAAATCGATCTGTAAATGGTTGCCTCTTGTGCTGGTCTTGGAGTTGCCTGTGAGGAGCCAAGCTTCAAACCAAGACTGGCAGCTGCTAGTGCTGACTGTGGGGCTGCTTAACAAGACGTTCAGGGCATGTAGAGGCCAGATGCTGCTTGTTTGGGGTTTGTGGACCTTTGAGAGATTTTAGGAAAATCCCTAGCATGAATCAATTCAGGCTCTTCACATGGAAACAACACTGGAATTGGTTTGGGGGACCCACAAGTTTGGTGGGGCAGAGTCTCAAGGAACACCAGGGCAGGGTGAACTGGTTTTACCTAGGTTGATGGAGACTCTGATCTGGTGCCCACTGGCTCTGAGCAGAATGTGGAGTGGGGAGTGTCTCAGCAAAGGAATAGTAGCCTATACCTGCATGTCTGTCTAGGAGAAAGCTGCCCCTAAATCCAATTCAGTTCTCCCATACTTCTCTGTTGCTCCAGTGCTGGAGCTCAGAGTGAGTGAATCAGGTAAGTGTGTGTGTGGGCCCTCTAAGAAGAATGGGCCTCCAGAAGCCCTCCATCTCAGTCAGCCACAATCTCTACGGGGTTTCACAGCCAGATGTTACGGGAACTTCACTTGCTGGCACTGGAACCTGATGTGGGGCTGGGACTCCTCACTCCCCAGGATGTACCTCCACAGATGATATATCCCTCTCAATTTTTAACCTCCACACATGGATGTGGGACTAGCCCATTCAACATCTCCGCCTCTCCTACCAGTCTCTGCGCGGCTTCTTCTGTATATCCTTAGTTATAGGATTGTGTTCAGCTAGACTTCAGGCTGTCACCAATGATGGGTATTCTGGAGTTTAGTTGTAATTTTCTTGTGGGAGGATGTGAGTAGTGAGTACCACATTTACCTACTCTGCCAGTTTGGCCAAAGCCCTCATACTCATTTTTTATGGGTGTGTGGTATTCTGTTGTAAAGCTATACCAAATATATTTATCCATTCCTCTATTTACATTCTTCTGATCTTTCACTTGTAAAAACAGTGCTACAGGGAATAATATGACACATCATTTTGTGGAAAAGATTTTGTGTATGAGCAAGATAAATTACCAAAAGAGGGACCCCTCTATCATATATGGTAGGTGCATTTGTAACTGACAGCAGTTGTTGAATCCCCTTCCAAAAAGGTACTAATTTATACTCCAACCAGCAATGTAGGAGATTTCATTACTACCAAATCGCCAGTGAAGTTTTAACTTGCATATCTCTTATTATGGGTGAAGTTGAGGATATTTTCATGTGTCAAGAGCTCATTCATATTTTTTTCTGATACACTGTTTTTAAACTTTGGATTTTGTATAACCACTAAGGATGTAACATTTTTCAGGCTATCCTCTTCAAATATTTTAAAGCAAGACAAGACATAGTATAGAGGTTAAGATTAATGAACTCTGCAGTTTTACATTTATGTCTTGGCTTTTGTCACTTCCTGTGAGATATAGGGAAGTTACCTAACCTCATTGTCACAGCTTCCTTTTCTGTAAGACTTACAGAAGACTTTGTGTATTAAATCAGATAATACAATGAAGACCATTTACTGTACTTTCATTAAACACTGTGCCTATCACACAATAAGATCATAAGACTGTTAGCTATTGTTAGTTTTCATTTGTTCAATAAGTGCTATACTTATATAATAATTAATAGTGATAAAAAGGAAGAATTAGGCTAAGTATTTTAATTAAGTAACTGGAGCTGGAAGAATTGCGGGTAACTTGTTTTACTTTATATTTTTTAATATCTCATTCTTCTGCAATGGGAATACATTTTATAATAGAAAAGTATGGTATATTTTTTATTTTTGGAAAGGGAATTTTTTTCAGGTTTCTCATGATGTAGTTGACACACAGCAGTGTATAATTTAAGGTGTATAGCATAATGAATCGATATACACGTACTGTGAAATGATTATCACAATAAATTTAGTATCATTCATCAATCATACAGTTCTAAAATAATTTTTTTCTTTGCGATGAGAACTTTTAGGATCTACTCTTAGCAACTTTCAAATATACCATACAGCAGTGGTAATCATAACTATCATATTACATCTCTAGTACTTACTTACATCATGACTGTAAGTTTGTGCCTTTTGACCACTTTGATCTAATTCCTCCACAAATCTACCCCCTGACTCTGATAACCACAACTCTGGTCTTTCTTTCTGTGTTTGTTGTTTAGATTCCATGTATAGTATTTGTCTTTTCTCTATCTGACTTATTTCATTTAGAATAATGCCCTCAAGGTCCATCCTTAACTATTTTACTGAAATTCTCCTTCCCTGTTTTTTTTCCATTATAGACAGAGAGTGCATGGGCTGAAGAATACTCTGAAAAGAAGAAAGGTTCTCACAAGCGTTCAGCATCCTGGGGCAGTACAGATCAACTTAAAGAGGTCAGGAAAATGATTCCAAGAAAGTGGGTGTGGAAATTTGACCCCTGTGTTGGCTAACTGGTTCCTTAAAATTATGAGCAGCAGGAATTTTTAGTTTCCATTGTGTGTGTGGGGAGGGCGGGTGTTTTGTTGTTTTTGTTGTTGTTTTAGTTTGTTTATTTGAGAAATAATAGAAAACAAGTTATGCTAGTCAAATAAAGATTTGAATGGATAAATGTACACATTACTTATCTGAGAGTGTGTTTTCTTTTTATTAATACTTTGTGCCTCTTAATATAATACAAATATCAGATGTATAAACTTGTAGTGCTGTAACAAGTTCACATTTACTATTTCTATATATAATGGTAATGTTCTTGCAATTGAATAACCCAGTGTGACCAAGTTGATTATGTCACTGTGCATTGATTACCACTTTCTGTGCCTATAATTTTAACATTAACATTTTACATATAATGTAGAAATAAAACAAGAATTTGGTCCAGGAATAATATCAGATATTGATTAAAAATATATTATTTAAAGATTGTATCTGTGAATGCATTTTGTTTGAATTGATTTTTAAATAATGTTTAAATCCTGGAGATGTTGAAGTCAAGGTATTTGATAAGGAAATCTGAATCTAAATAAAATGTGATTCATAGGGGCAATGAAAGAATAATTATTATTTTTTAATTCTTTGTGAAAGAATAATTTATTCTTTTTTTTTTTTTTTAGTTTTATTTTTAGGTAGAGGGAAAGGGAGGGAGAAAGAGAGGGAGAGAAACATAAGTGTGTGGTTGCCCTTCACATGCCCTGACCTGGGGACCTGGCCTGCAGCCCAGGCATGTGACCTGACTAGGAATCCAATCAGGGACCCTCTGGTTTGCAGTCCAGTGCTCAATCCACTGAGCCACACCAGCCAGGGCTGTAATATAATTTATTCTAAATGCTGAAAACTTGGTTAGTACTTGGGAAGCATGAAGGCTCAGAACGATACTGGAACATAATTTTGTTTCTCTTTAAAATATACCCTGATGTGCACCCCTGTATGTGTATATATGAAAATTGTGTGCACTGAATCAGATTTTGTGATATGGTTTAAAAAATTCAGAACATTTTTTAAGGCTGAATTTTACTGGTTCTTATTAAGCAAAGATGTTTTGTGTAGTATGGATTACACTGTGATGCACTTGTTACTTTTCCTCTTTTTAGATTGCAAAATTACGCCAGCAACTGCAGAGAAGTAAACACAGCAGTCGGCATCACCGAGATAAAGAAAGACAGTCTCCATTCCATGGCAACCATTCAGCCATTAACCAGTGTCAGGTAGGAGCACAGATGTTACAAAATCCAGAGAAGGGATTTGTTATTTTGGTGGTGATGTGTGATTTCATAGGTAACTGTGTAGGATAAAATACGCAAAAGCACATATGAAACTGATTAAATACTGAATCACAGCCTTCATTTTTTTAAAAAACAAAATATTAAGTTGAGAAAATGATATTTTCCTTAGGTGATCAGTGATATGACTTCTAGGAGACATAGCTAATTTTCTGTATTTTGATTTATCATATTTTTGTCTATCAATTTAATATGTTCGAAGTAGAATAATACAGAGAGGTAAGCACTGGATATGGAACCAGACCTTGGACAAGTAACCTGTTCTAAGTCTCAGCTACCTCACTTGAAGACTGAGGATAGTAATGATACCTGCATCATGAAGTCTTTTAGTCAGGAAAAACCTTTAGCTGCTTTGATTCCTTAATAGGATCTTATGAACTACTCTTGATGGCTCATCCTGGGAACATTTCTCTTTAACTGAATTGAAATTGTATAGGGTCCCTTCACAAGTAGAAAGCAAGAAAAAGTTTGCTAACCCATTTTATATATATTTATATAGGTTGATAGCTTCTGATAATTGTCAAGGATATGTGGAATGTTTTCAAGAGAAAGTATGGGTGTGTATGTGTGTGTGTGTATATATATCCCCATATATAGTATATATATATTTTTCAAAGTAATTTTGTCCTAAAATATTGGTGCATGGGTCAAATTTGATCTCATAAATTTATAGTTTGCTTGTAATCTCCAATAGCATATTTATATATAAGGTATTTAATTATAAATATGAATATATACTAATAACATTAAACAACCTAAACTGGATATCTATCTGGAAAAATAGAAAATGTAAAATTCACAAAATAAATGAAAAATTTATATACATTAATAATACCAATATTATAATGCTAATTAAAAAGCAGACTCCCTCATTCTCAAGATCTTCAGACCCAGATGGTTTTACAGGTGAATTTGCCAACCTTACATTTTCTCTGATTTATCCATAAATACTTTAGATGTATTCCTAAGAGATAAGGCTGCTTTTTATTCCTAATCCATATTTTTACTTTGGGAAAATAGGATTTAAGATTGACTTTTATTGAATTAAGTGATGGATTAATTAAGTTTTAGGAGTTTCAAACTTTTTTTAAGTATACTTTATTGATTATGCTATTACACTTGTCCCATTCCTTTTTCTCCCCTTAATCCCCTTCTGCCCAGTATCCCCAGTCCCTTCAGCATCCTCACCCAACCCCTTAGTTCATTTCCATCAGTTATGCATGTAAGTACTTTGGCCTCTCCATTTCCTATACTATTCTTAACCTCCTTCTGTCTATTTTGTATCTACCATTTATGGTACTTATTCCCTGTACTTTTTCCTCCATTTCCCCACCCAAACCCCACTGATAACCCTCCATGTGATCTCCACTTCTGTGATTCTGTTCCTGTTCCAATTGTTTGCGTAGTTTCTTTTTATTTTTTTATGTTCAGTGATTGATAGTTGTGAGTTTGTTGTCATTTCAATGCTCATAGTTTTGATCTTCTTTTTCTTGGATAAGTCCCTTTAACATTTCATATAAGGGCTTGGTGATAATGAAGCCCTTTAGCTTTACCTTGTCTGGGAAGCACTTTATCTGCCCTTCCATTCTAAATGATAGCTTTTCTGGATAGACTAATCTTGATTGTAGGTCTTTGTCTTTCATGACTTTGAATACTTCTTTCCAGCCCCCTTTTGCCTACAAGGTTTGTTTTGAGACCTCAGGTGATAATTTAATGGGAACTCCTTTGTAGGCAATGCTCTGCTTTTCTCTTACTGCCTTTAAGATTCTTTCTCTATCTTTAACCTTTGGCATTTTAATTATGATGTGTCTAATGTGGTCCTCTTTGGGTCCAACTTGTTTGGGATTCTCTATGCTTCCTGGACTTGAATGTCTGTTTCCTTTTCCAGATTAGGGAAGTTTTCTTTCATTATTTTTTTCAAATAAGTTTTCAGTTTCTTGCTTTTCTTCATCTCATTCTGGAATCCCTATGATTTAGATGTTGGCAGTTTTGGAGATGTATCAGAGTCATCTTATTCTCTCCTCGTTTTTTTGAATTCTTTTTTCTTCATTCTGTTCTGGTTGAATGTTTATTTCTTCTTTATGTTCCAGATCATTGATTTGAGTCCTGGTTTCCTTCCCTTCACTGTTGGTTACCATCCCTTCACTGTTGGTTCCCTGGGGATTTTTCTTTATTTCACTTAGCGTAGCCTTCTTTTCTTCCCTTATGCTTTAGCCATACTCAGTGAGTTTTCCGAGCATGCTTATCACCAGTATTTTGAACTCTGCCCCTGCTAGGTTGGCTATCTCTTTCATTTAGTTCTTTTTCTGGGGTTTTGTTTTGTTATTTCATTTGGGCCATATTTCCTTATCTCCTCAATTTCTCATCCTCCCTGTGTTTATTTCTGTGTACTAGGTAGAGCTGTTTTAACTCCCTGTCTTAGCACACCTGTTATGTTGTATGGGGTGGAGCCTTAGGTATTCACCTGGGCGGGGCAACCCATTTACCACTTTGTGGCTTGGTATGTGGGAGAGGGTTTGGGGAAGGGACAGTGCCACTGCCTGGCTGCTGGAGGCTTCCTCGTCACTCAGCCTGTTTCCAATCACTTCACCTAGTCCCCATATTCTACTGGTGCCTTCCTAGCTGTTGCCCTGGTGATGGTTCCTTGAATGGGTGAGTTTGCGTAGGTTCTAGGACCTTGGAGGCCATTTAAACAGGCTCTCCTGAAAGCCTGGCAGTTTCTATAGCTCCCCAATCCCCACTGGTTTTTACAGCCAGAAGTTATAAGGCTTATATCACTAGCACTGGAATCCTGGGTTTCAGGGTCTGGCCTGGGGCTGGGATCATTCACCCCTAAGGTGTCACTCCGGATTTTATCTACCATTCATGAATGTGGGACCGTCCATTCTACCAGCTGCTGCCCGGCCTCCCTGTCTCTGCTCTTCCTACCCGTCTGGATGAATATGGCTTCTTGAATTCCTCACTTGTCAGATTTCCATACAGTTTGATTTTCTGGCAGTTTTTTTTTTTTGTTGTTTTGAGGTTAGTTGTGATCTTTCTTGTGCTTTTTCAAGAAGTTGAAGCATGTCTACCTATTTCTCCATCTTGACCAGAATTCCTCAATATTATTTTGTATTAGTTTCAGGTGTACGCCTAGTGGTTAGACAGTCATATACTTTACAAAGTATCCCCCAATATTTTCAGCATCTACCTGGCACCGTACGTAGTTATTGCAATATTAACTGACTATATTTCCTATGCTGTGCTTTACATCCGCATGACTATTCTGTAACTACTTATTTGTATTTCTTTTTTTAAAAGATTATATTTATTTTTAGAGAGAGGATAAAGGAGACAGAAAGAAAAGGTGGGAAACATCAGTGTGTAGTTGCCTATCATGTGCCCCCTACTAGTGACCTAGCCCACAATCCAGGCATGTGCCCTGACTGGGAATTGAACCAGTGACCCTTTGTTTCGCAGGCTGGTGCTCAATCCACTGAGCCACACCAGCCAAGGCCAATTTGTATTTCTTAATTCCTTTACCCAGTCCCCCAATATCCCTCTCACTGATAACCATCAGTCTGTTCTTTGTGTTTGAGTCTTTTTGTTCTTTTCTTTAGATTCTTCATGTAAGTGAAATCATATGGTATTTGTCTTTCTGATTGACTTATCTCACTTAGCATAACACCCTCTAGGTTCATCCATGCTTTTGCAAATAAATGGTTAGATTTCCTTTTTTATGGCTGAGTAATATTCCATTGCATATATGTACCACCACTATGTTATCCACTCATCTGTCAATGGGCCCTTGGGTTGCTTCCATATTTTGGCTATTGTAAATAACCCTGCAGTGAACCTAGGAGTTCATGTATTCTTTCAAAGTAGTGTTTTGGGATTCTTCAGATATATACACAGAAGTGGAGTCACTGGGCCATGATACAATTTCATTTTTAATTTTTTGTGAATCCTCCATACTGTTTGCATAGTGACTGCACCAGTCTGCATTCTCAGTAACAGTGCACAAGGATTCCCTTTTCTCCGCATCCTCATCAACACTTGTGTATGGATTTATTGATGATAGCCATTCTTAACAAGTGTGAGGTGATACCTCATTGTGATTTTAATTTGCATTTTTCTGATGATTAGTGGCATTGAGCACTTTTTTTAATGTCTATTGGCCATCAGTATGTCCTCTTTGGAGAAGTGTCTATTCAGGTCCTCTCCTTATTTTTTAATTGAATTGGTGTTTTGTTTGTGTTTTTGGTGTTGTAGCAGGTTTTCTTTATAAAATTGGATATTAACCTTTTATCAGCTGTATCACTGGCAAATACCTTCTTCTGTACAGTAGGTTGTCCTTTTGCTTTGCTGGTGGGTTCTTTTCCCCCTGCTGTACAAAATTATTTTAGTTTGATATAATCCCATTTGTTTATTTTTTTCATTTGTTTCCTTTGTCCAAGGAGATATATCAGGAAAAAAATATTTTTAAAGATTTTATTTATTTACTTTTAGAGATGGGGGAAAGGAGCAAGAAAGTGAGGGAAACAAACAGCAGTGTGTGGTTGCTTCTTGCACACTCCCAACTGGGGACCTGACCCACAACTGAGGCATGTGCCCTTATTGGGAATCCAACCTGCAACCCCTTTGTTTGCAGGCTGGTGCTCAATATACTGAGCCACACCTGCCAGGGCAGTAAAAATATTGTTAAGAGCAGTGCTAGAGACTTTACTGCCTATGTTTTCTTGTAGGAGTTTTATGGTTTCGAGTCTTACATTTAAGTCTTTAATTCATTTTGTGTTAATTCTTGTATATGGTGTAAGAAGATGGTCTAGTTATTTTTTGGCATCTATTTGACTAGTTTTCCCAACACCCTTTATTGAATAGACTGTCTTTACCTTGTTGTATATTCTTGCTTCCTTTGTCAAATTTTAATTGAATGTATTGTCATAGGCTTACTTCGAGGCTCTATATTCTGTCCCATAGATCTATATGTATGCTTTTATGCCAGTACCATGCTGTTTTGATTACTATGGCCATATAGTTCAGATTGATATCAGGTAGTGTGATACCTCCAACTTTGTTCTTCTTTTTCAAAATCACAGGGGTTGTTCAGGTCTTTTATGCTTCCATGAAAATTTTCAGATTATTTGTTCTAGTTCTGTGAAATAGGCCATTGTTATTTTGATAGGAATTGTATTGATCTATAGATTGTTTTGGTTAGTATGGACATTTTAATGATGATAATTCTTACCCCATGAACCATGGTTATGCCTCCATTTACTTCTATCCTCTTCAATTTCTTTTTTAAGTATCTTACAATACTTCATATTTTATTTTGAGTATTTTGTCAGGAAATCAAGTAATATACCATAATTATATAAACAATTATTTCTTTTCAAAAGTAGTAACTGTCAGTGAAAAAATGACATTTTTTAAAAATTAGACATAGGCTTCAGATAAAAAGGAAATGAATTATATCATTTTCTTTCCTGGAAAAAATAATATTTTTTCCAGGAAAGAAAAAAATCATTATAAGGAAAATACAAATAATTACATTCTATAGGTATCTTATTCTCATTTCAGTCTTGCTGTGACTGTAGTGAACTGTGGCACTAGGGGGCTTTAAATTTATGTCTGAAATTTGAACTCTCTTAAAATCATAAAAGAAGTTCTGAGACTGACATTCTTTTAGTACTTTCCTTTATCTCTGTTCCCTTTACAGTATCTCATAGATGTAAATAAACTTCTGAGAGTCTACTCATTTGGGGTTTTGGCCTTACCATACTTTGCTGTGTATAATGTGCATCATTTTGCCCAAATTTTTGAGGGAAAAATACAGATGCACATTGTACATGGGTAGTACTAATTCCATATTTATATAAATGTTTGTAATTCTTTTACTTATGCTTATGTGTTAAAAGTGTAACTCTAGAAAGCAATAACAATATCTGTATGCAAAGCGTACCCTGAAATACAAAAATCGGTTTTATTTCTAAATATAGATAGATAGATAGATAGATAGATAGATAGACAGATAGATAGATAGAAGAATTAAAAAATTAAAATGAAAGGTTTTTTATTTTTCTGAAAGTTTGGTCCTAAAATGTCATTGCACATTATACACAGGAAAATAAGTAAGTTGTATTTTGTGTATACTGAGGAGCAGGTTTGATTGCTCACGCTTTTTGTGAGGCCTGTAAACTTTATTTTGATTTATTTTAGAGTTACTCATGTCAACTAGAAGTATGTTTTTTTAGTCTAGAGAAATAAATAGTCCATGCAGTGATTTTTCACTGATAGGTCCCCTAGAGCAAGGGACATAAAGGAAAGAATACAAAAATGGGATTTCATCAAAATAAAAAGCTCCTGTACAGCTTAAGAAAATATCATCAAAATAGAAAGGGAACCAACCGTCTGGGAAAATATATTTGCCAGTGATACCTCTGACAAGGGTTTGATCTCCGTAATACATAAAGAACTCACATGACTCCACTCCAGGAAGATAAACAACCCAATTAAAAAATGGACAAAGGACCTGAACAGACACTTCTAGAAGAAGGACATACAGAGGGTCCAGAGACATATGAAAGAATGCTCAGCATCACTAGCTATCAGAGAGATGCAAATTAAAACCACAATGAGATACCACTTCACACCAGTCAGAATGGCCATCATAATCAAATCAACAAACAACAAGTGCTGGTGAGGCTGTGGAGAGAAGGGAGCCCTAGTACATTGTAGATGGGAAGGCAGACTGGTACAGTCACTGTGGAAAACAGTATGGAGTTTCCTCAGAAAACTAAAAATGGAACTGCCTTTTGTCCTGGCTCTTCTACTGCTGGGGTTATACCCTAAGAACCCTGAAACTCTGATTCAGAAGAACCTGTGCACCCATATGTTCATAGCAGCATAATTTACAATAGCCAAGTACTAGAAGCAGCCTAAGTGCCTGTCAGTAAATGAATGGATGAAAAAATTGTGTATATTTACACAATGGAATACTACGCAGCAGAAGAAAAGAGCTCCTAGCCTTTGTGACAGTGTGCATGGATGTGGAGAGGGCATTATGCTAAGTGAAATAAGCCAGGCAGTGAAAGACAAATAATACATGGTCTCACCTATAAGTGGAACCTAATCAACAAAGCAAGCAAACAAAATGTAATCAGAGACATTAAAATAAAGAACAAACTGACGATAACTAGAGGGGTGGTGGAATGGGATAACTGGAGGGAAAAGGGGAAGGGTCACCAAGGAACATGTATGAAGGACAGATGGACAAAGCTGAAGAGGAGGGTAGGATCAAGGATGGGTGGGGTGGAGAGGAGCAGTGGTGGGGGAAATGGAAACAATTGTATTTGAACAACAGTTTGAAAATGCTGTTAAAGAAAAGAGTGAGAGAGTAATAAAATGTGGTATCAAATCTCTCTTCTCCCCCTTTACCACTTATTCTCAAGGCTCCTGTTCAAAAGAGTACACTTATTCCAGTAATTCCCATCACCAAATCAACGGGCTCCCGATTCCGGAATAGTGTGGAAGGATTGAATCAGGAGATTGAAATAATAATTAAAGAGACTGGAGAAAAGGAAGAACAACTTATAGTAAGTATCCTTATACATTAACTCTTATAATTATTAAAAAATTAACAATTTTGTTTTCTATATTTATTTAAGTGTCTTGTTTCTTATTGAAAGAGAATGAAAACTTTTCATTTTTTGAATCTCATAGAAATAGTTGATGTGACTTAAATTTGGATTCTTCAACAGAAACTATTTTTTGCTTATCTGTATTTAAAAATCTCTAGACAGGCATAGTATATTTCTAATTGCTATAACTCCATTTAACAAAAATTTAGCTTATCCGGTGGTTGGGGAGGGAGGCATATGACACCAGATCCTTTCTAAACATGAATCTACCTGTTTCTTATTGTTAGTCACTTAATATTTGGTTAACTATAACATCAGCTCTGCCTACCTATCATGCATATAAGAATGTGCACTGTTCTACTAACTACAATACACGTAAGAATGATTCATATGCAAGACAGAAAATTTTCTCTTTATGTTTAAAACCATGGCACAGTATATTAAAGCTTTTTTCATCAGTGAAAGAAGAATCAAAGAGTTTGAAGTAGTATTTTATTGATACTTAAGATTAAAGTTTGATTTAGATTAGAGAACCTGTAAAATTAAAGGTTGATTTAGATTAGAGAAGACACAACTCCAGACACTCTCCCCTCCATGACAGAGGACCCTTTCCCTAATGTAATAAAGGTAAATGAGCCAGAGGTGAACATGGAGCTGGTTTCCCTGGTAAGTGTGCCCCACAGGCTCTTTTCAGATTGCTCTCTTTGATCCCCCCCTATAATTAGCACTGTCATGATTAACCTTTTCCTCATGTAGGAAGGTTTCATTGAAAACTCTTTCAGGAAGAGTTGTCAGGGGGAGAAGGTAACAGGGCCTTACATCACGTATCGCTAGTTCCCACAATGGATAACATTTTCTTCTCATTCAGAACTTCATGTTAAACCTAGATTTCTCACTTTATCATGGCCCTACTTTATAATTTTTAAAGTAATATTTAGCTCATGATAAGTAATTTAGTACAATTTATCATTCAGCATGCCTTAACCACCTGCCAAGTGCCAGACCCATGCTGCTCGATTCTAGTGGGGCAGTCAGAATAGACAGGGATGTCACTAATGGAGCAACACAAAAGTGTCTTTCTCATTAGACCTACTAAGTCGGGGATTTCTGACTTACGAGTCTTCTGGAACAATGGGAAGGTCGACACTGGGGCATTTCTGCGTGAATTTCAAAATCAGTGATAACTATACATATATTTAAAATTTTTATAGCCACAAGATATTCCAGATGGCCATCGTGCACCTCCCCCCCTTGTACAGAGAAGTAGCAGCACACGCAGCATCGACACACAGACCCCTGGCGGGGCAGACAGGGGAAGCAACAACAGCAGCCGCTCTCAGTCTGTGTCCCCCACGTCATTCCTCACCATCTCCAATGAAGGTAGCGAAGAGAGCCCTTGTTCAGCTGATGACCTGCTTGTTGATCCCAGAGATAAAGGTACAATGCAGGAGGAATTTGTTACCAGATAAGGGAATACCACCTATTTTATCTTTTATCCTGTTTCTTTTCTAGCAAAACACACACATTTAAGGCTACTAAGGTAATTACTCGAAGATGTTTCAAAACATAGATTTAAAAAAATTGGAGTACAGCAGTGACCAGTATAGCTCAGTGGGTTGGGCATCGTTCCACAAAGTGAAAGGTCAGCAGTTCACTTCTTGGTCAGGGCACATGGCTGGATTGTGGACCAGGTCCTTGATTGAGGGAGTGCAGGAGACATCCAATTGATGTTTCTCTCCCTCTCTTTCTCCCTCCCTTTTCCCTCTCTCTAAAAATACATTAAAAAAATTTTTTTAAATAGGATTACAAAACAGTAGGATTTTACTGTAGTGTGCTCAAGTGATGGTCAAGTTGGGTGGGTTTATGGGCTTTTATTTGTTCCTTTCTTTTTTTGCACCTGTTAATACAACTTCCTTATTAGTGAGAAACATTTTTTTTTGTATAAATGAGATGAACATTTGTCCTAAAAAGCCATTTATTCTCTCTGTCTCCTTAGTAGTCATGTTTTTATTACCTATTATACTTAGAGTTTTTTAGGATCTATATTTGTGATATTTCTAACAAGAACCAAGCTGATTTATATCAATGCAAAGTGAATATTCAAGGAAAACCTGGAGTAAAAGGTTGGAGGGCTACTTAGAGTATTAAACTATTTAAGCAACTTGAAAAACTTGGAGACCTAATCAGTTTGAATTACTAATTACTAATTAAATAATTTAATTACTAATATTCTTACCTTTTACAAGTAAGATCTTTCATTTGTCTTTTTGAGGGCACTATTTCATTAGCCTAATCCTAATTACTGCATGTGCTTCAGAGCAATCTCAGGATACTTATTTGTAAATTCTACAGCTCAGTTCAGTAGTCATTAGTTAGGACCTGATATTCACAGTGTATTGAATATACTAAAATGTTTCATTGCTACAACTAGCCATTTCTACCAGTCACCGAAATTATTGAAACTGTAGCATGTCCAGAGAACATAAGATTTTCTGAAGAAGTCACTTCAGACTATGGGCCATTATAAAATGTTACTATTTGGACCCTTTTTGCCAGCTTCTAGGTTAAATAAAACACAGCTGTTCAAGGCCAGTACTCCAGACCAGTTAAATCACAGTCCCTGGGAGTTGTAGGACATAAGCACTAGAGAAGCTCCAGTGATTTCAGTGTGCATACAAGTTTGACACCCAGTCAGTTAAACACTTTGATTGGGCCTTGTGTTTCTTGTTAGGAATCTGCATAATTAACTACTTCCTTTATTTATTGTGAGGATTTAAAAGGGCAGTGAATACAAACCATTTAGCTCAGCTTCTGCTACTTAACTTAGTGCTCAGTCAAGTGTACCCCCCAAAATTTTAAAAACCATGGTTAGTAAAATTTGCCTTTTGATAGCATGTCACAAATTTTGTGTCCTGCTGTATTTGATTTTAAGAGCTTAGTGACTGACGAGCTTCTCTGATTAGAAAACAGAGCCACATTGCTGCTCTGTGCAAAGAATTTGTAGCTTTACCTAACACAGACTGAAAATTCAGAACACGTATGTAAGATATCAAGATGTTTCAAGTTAATGTAGTATAAACTGAGGACCTCAGTACTGAACCAGAGTAAAAAGTTTTCCCTTTGGTATGGTTACAGTTTGGGAAGATTTCAGAAACTTTGAGCCAGACATTAAAAAGGCAGTTTTGGAAACTTAACAAAGAAGGATCTCTTAGGTGTGGAGAAGTTGATAGGCAAAAGGAAGTCTTTGGCATACAGTGCATGTATGGTTCTGACTACCTGGAGCAGAGAATGTAACCTGAGTAGCTAATCAAACTGAGAAACTCAGAAATCAAACTGAGAAATTCTGAAGGGTAGCACAGGAGTGAATTACCAACAGCCAGTGAAGAACCATTTCAGGTACTCGTACGGAGAAGAATGGAAGTGCCATTGGAGTCCATTTGCTCTGTATAGAATAAAAATAAATCAGCGAGAGAGGCCTAGGCTGTGTTTATGATAAGTTTATGATAAGGGAAAGAAATAGAACTCTTTTATTTGTTTATGCATTTATTTAACAAACTTTATCTCCTCTTTACCAGGAATTGTGTTATATATTGGGATGATGTTGATGAGTACAACACTGTTTCTACCCTCAAGTAGTTTATGGGGTTGGGGGAAAGCAAGAACAATTAAATATACAGTATGACTATGCATTTATGTAGTAGTATTTCTTAGTAATCCAGCATGTCATTTATTGTAGAGAATGGGAACAACTCTCCTTTGCCCAAATATGCAACCTCACCAAAACCTAACAACAGCTATATGTTCAAAAGGGAACCTCCGGAGGGCTGCGAAAGGGTCAAAGTCTTTGAGGAATGCTCGTGAGTACCCTGACTTGCCCCCACAAACCCAAAAGCTTTTATTTTAAGAATTTTCGCAGAAGTTGAATAATAATAGTATAGTGATCACCTATGTAACCACCACTTAGGTTCTGTAATAACATTTTGTTGTATTTGCTTTGCCTGTGTGTGGCAGTGTTTTTGCTAAACTGTCTGAAAGTAAGTTGTAGACATCATGACACTTAACTTTAAAGACAGTTTAATATTTGTTTCCTAAAAGTAACCATAGTACTCCTGCATAACCACAGTACTATTATCATACCAAAGAAAATTAACAGTAATACTTAATATCAACTAATAACCATTTGTCATTCACATTTTCTCAGTTCTTTCCAACATATTATCCGTGGCTGTTATTTTGGGACCCATATACAGTCAACATCACACTTTGAATCTCGCAGTGTATGTATTTGAGATAAACCATAGTTCTCACCCAATGTGGTTTCCTTCTTCCAAGGATCAAATTCCCTTTGGGTTTGTTTTTTTAAAATCTACTCTTGCTCTTCATTTCTTTAAACAATTTTTAAAAAAGTATTTTGTCTGCCAATACAGAAAACATAATTCTGTTACTTTGC
>PVKM010032904.1:0-16200 GCA_004027735.1 Carollia perspicillata
GAGGACTGGTGCAGGCGGAGGCCAGAGGTGCTGTTAAACACCCTGTAACACTCAGCACAGCCTCCCCACACAAAAGGATTGCCTGGCACAACATGTCAGTAGTGCCCAGGTGAGGAACTCTGGACTATACCATGCTGAGATTCTTGAGAAGAATGTGGAGAGAAGAAAAGCAAGTTTTTCCTTTCTGTGTTACAGGACGCCTATAGTAAAAGGGAAGGCAGGCCCTGGGGCTGCACATAATGTCATTTCTATGGTAACAGAGACAACTAAGTCCTGTGTCAAAGTAGCAAGTCCAAGGATAAATAATAGGCTGAGTCTGGTCCAAAGGCTGAAGCCCCACAAGGCGTTTCATTTTCTTTCCTTCATCTCCCTTCTTTTTCATCTTTCTCCCCTCAAAGGAAGGTTTTCCCCAGGCTGAGGTGGGAACTGAGGCAGAGGAACCCAGGTAGTAACCTTCTCAGCCCTCTGCCGACTCCGCACCATACCTGCACTTTTTCACTGGAGTCTGTGTGGCTGAACTCTGTGTGTTTGAAATACATTCAAATTTTTTCTATGAATAATGATGGGGATGTCTAATGATAATTTTGAGGCTGCACTGAACACCAACTCACCATTGTTTATAGCATGTGTTTAGTCCAAAAAAAGTAGGAGGTGATATTATGAGCGACAGATATGTTTGCTTGGCAACCATTTGAGAGATAATCATTCACCATTCTATGAGAATTCAGCCCCATCCACCTGGTTGACACAGGACTGATGCTGTTTCTTACTCGTGAGCACAGGATCCAGGTTTGGCCTATCAGAGTGCTCCATCTCCTCAACCAATAGATTGGTTTAAAGGTGTACACATGACACAAGCTTGGCCAATGAGAACACCCGTCTTTTAACCAGAGATTTGTTCAGGGGATGCTAAACTAAATCCTTTCTGAAACTTCCCCGAGCCATGTGAAAGGCTGTGCTCCCCTTTCTCTAGGATAACTAGTTTGAAAATATGAAATAACCTGGGGCCACTGGAGGTCATCTTTGCAAAGATACAGAACCTCTCCCCCTGCATAGAACACAAATATAGACAGAATGCAAGCCAAGAGATGGAGAGAAAGAGAATCCACCTCCTATGATCTGAACTCCTGAATCCGGATTTGTGGTTACTTGAGCCAGTAAGGGTCTCTGTTACCCGTTTAAGCCAGTGTAGATTGGGTTTCTGTCCCTTGCAACCAAAAGAATCATGGCCAGTGTTCCTGAAGAGGCAGATGTTAGTGGGTAGGCAAAACTGAATAACTTGGGTTCCATTAATGATTATTTTACAGTCCCCTAATATTTTAATACCTACTTTATTATCTTTGTAAGAAAGACTAATGGTGAATGGCCATCCGATTCTTTCTACTATGTCACAAAAATAAGCTGAAAATGGACTACGACATAGAAAATATAAATGAGCAAATAGGTCTTCTTATGGCTGGCATGAGGTTGTGTTTTGACTTATTTTTCTGTTGACAGGTTTGTTTGTTGGTTGGCTGTTTTTTCAATGCATGTGTTAGAAAACTTTTTGGGTTGGGGTGCAGCAAATGTACACAATATTCTGAATGTCTGGGAGAAGCTTTATGTGTCAGACTTCTGAACCAGCATCTGTACTTGGATCAAGAGTATTTAGTTTAATCTAAGGAAATAAAAGTATTGCTAAAAAGACTGGTCAGTCCAGCACTATCACTGCAGAACTCAGAGAGCAGGGGAACCCTGGTAAATAATTCTATACTCAAACTGCAGGACTTCGCCTCAGTCCCAGTGGTTTTTGTTTGTTTGGATGATTATTTAAGAGTGACATGGTTTTCCTCTGGCCCTTGTCTTCATTTTCTTTGGTGCCTAATTCATCTGTGTGCTTTGCACTGCCTTGGAGCCTGAAGTCAGTAAGTGTCTGGGAAGAAACTGCTCCAAATGACCTGCTTGCCAGTGCAAACCCGTCTGACAGGTTTATTGACTCCACTGTGCACAGAAGGAACTAAACCAGCCAGGCACGGGCTCCTCTCCAGTGGCATGCCACCAAGTCTAGAGTTGTTTCTGATTTCAGATCCTGAATTTGGCTTCAAGGCTATCACCTAATCTACCCTGAGGTAGGCTGTCAGTCTACTCATGCCTTCCTTCCTTCACATGTACTTATTAGGGTCTCTGGCCTGGATCACAAAAATAAGTCAGTCTGTCTCTCTGTCTCTGTCTCTCTTTCTCTCTGCAATTCTGACTTTCGGGGTATAATTCAGTTGTGATAAAATGTGTTGTCTCATACTCAGTCCATTAATTAATTCAAAAAATACATTTCCAATTCATTTGTTTCTACAGAAGCAACTAAATTTGAAATTATATTTTTCTTACTTATGTGTCTGGCTTAATTAATTTATTTTTTAACTTTGAAAACATTTAAAAATTACATTTGACATTCAATGTTGTATTAGTTTCAGGCATACAGCATAGTGGGTAAACATTTATATAATTTACAAAGTGATCCTCCCGTGAGACTCTGTCTCTTCTTTGACGGAACTTCTAGTCTTGTCAGGGAGACAGATCTATCAATAAATTTACAGCGTGCCCCAAAAGTGCCCAGATGTATGCCCAGGTTCTGGGGTCACCGAGGAGGGGAACTTTCAGGAGTAGAGAAGATCTTCTCTGTTGCAAATGTTTTCCTGATGGGTATGCTAGTGTGTAACGTCCTTCCTGGGACATGCCATTTCTCAGAATACTTCTAAGTAAAATTAAAAAATCAATTCCTAGCTCTATGTGCTATATATGACTAAAGTTTCCCTAGTTGTTACTTGGAAAATTTTTAAATGTACAGAGAATTTGAAAGTGTGCCACGTAGAATGCTTGTAAACTCTTCACCGAGATTCACCAACTGTTGCTATCTCCCTGCATTAATTTTATCTTTTTTCTCCCTCTCTCAGAATCTGCACTTGCCAAGCTGGTCCAAAGTAAGGTGCAGACATCATAGCCCTTCCCCTCTAGGTAATGCAGCCATGTTGTTTAAGAACACGGTATCCTCCTGTAGAAACCCAACATGACCATCACACCTAAAAATGTTAACAATTTGATAGCATACCTTGATACATGATACATATTCCAATTCACCCCCTTGTCTCAAAATTCCAGGACATAATCAGAGTTTATGCATTACATTTCATTTTTACCTTGACAGAGTCCCTTTAATCTAGAACCGTCCTTCCACGTTTTGTTGTTTTTCATGCAATTTTTGAGAAATTCAGTTCCCTTACAGAACACCCCACAGTTTCCATTTATTTGATGGTTCTTCATTATTTGATTTCAGTTTAAAAATACAATCAAGAATATTACAGGCCATTTCGATAGTTCTTTTAAAGTTTTTAATTATTTTTAGAAAGGGGGAAGGGGAGGGAGAAAGAGAGGGAAAGAAATAATTGATGTGAGTGGGAAACGTTGATTGGATGCCTCTCGCACATGCCTGAACCGGGGACTGAACCCACAGCTCAGTCATGTATCCCGACAGGGAATTGACCAGTGACCTTTCATTTTCGGGACAATGCCCAAGCAACTGAGCCATATCAGTCAAGGCAAGATAGTTCTTATTTCATTATATTAGTAAGTATGCATGGGAACATGATTTAAATTGTAAACTTGTATATTAAAACAAATCAAAAAACAAGAAAATAGTCAATTTCTTTTCTGATTAATGAGAAAATCTAGTGATTTAAGACCTTACTATTCCAAGTATAGATAGGAGACCTTAGATATTAAAAACTCCAGATCCCTCCCCAGATGTATTGAATTGAAATCTGCATTTTTTTTTATTTCTGTATTTTTAGAGAGAGGAGAAAGAGAGGGAGAGAAACATCAATATGTGGTTGCCTCTCACATGGCCCCTACTGGGGACCTGGCCTGCAACCCAGGCATGTGCCCTGACTGGGAATCAAACTGGCAACCCTTTGGTTCGCAGCTCACACTCAATCCACTGAGCTACACCAGCCAGGACCTTTTTCTTTTTTTTTACTGATGACCTCTAATCCATCTGGAATTTCCCTTTGAAATAATCAAAATGCTGTTTCAGATAAAAACAAACAAAAATATGTGAACTGACACAAAAAGGCACATATTGTAATATTTCATTTATAGGAAATGTCCAGAATAGGTAAAGGAACAGAGGAAGCAGATCAAGGGTCGCCAGGGGCGGGAGGAGTGGAGAGTGAGTCCTTCCGGTGCAGGGTTTCCTTTGCGGTGGTGGAGCATCCTGCGAATAGATGGCGGTGGCGATGCTTGCGCAGCATCATGAATGTGCATCATGCTCAGGAATGGCGCAAATTTAAAATACAAACAATATCTTTTATTTAGTATTTAAAATGAATCACAGCATGGAAAAACAAAGGATAAAAAAAGAAAAGAATACAACACCGTTCGCCCCCCCCCCCACCGCAAAGAACCCCAGATAATAAAATTAAAGAAATAAAAAAACTGAATCACACCATGGAGAAAAGAAAAACAACGATAAAAGCAAATAAAAGAAGAAAGTCAAGGAACAAAGGTAAAACAAATTCAACAGGTTCAACAGGAGGCTCTAGAGCTGGCCCTGACGCATCTTCCTGAGGCGGCTTCTCCTCTGCGGCAGGAGCCAGGGAAGGTGCTCAGGAGGGCTCCTCAGGCAGGGGTGGTGGGGCCTCAGTCAGGTCAGGAGATGCTGCAGTTGGGCCCTGCTCCAGAGCTTCGGCTGGAGCAGCCGCTGGATGTGGCACAGCCACTAAAGGTAGACCCCCTCCAGGTCTGGTGCAGCCTCCTGGTCTGCCCCGCATCAGGCTCCTTGGGCTATTATACAACAAATGTTGAAGCAGGAGCCAGCTCTGCCTCCTGGGCTGGTGCTGGAGTTGTGGGAGGAGAGAAGGTCACCCACATGCCTGCATTTCCATGTGCCCCAAGTCAGAACACAGCCAGAGCCCAGGACCTACCCTGGTTACCCTCCCCACGGGCAGTCCAGCTCATGGGTGGCCTGAGGTCAGTCTTTGCTCCCACCTCGCCTCTGCAGGTGCTCCCTGTGTGTCTGGCACCAGCCTCTCCTCAGAAGCTCACATGTGCCTCCATCCCCATGCCACTCCCACTGCCCCCACCCTTTCACCCTTGGGCTCTGCCTCCTTGGGCTCCAGGTCATCCTGCCCTGTGTGTTCAATGTGGGCACCATGCTCCAGGCTGCAGTCAGAAACGGTGAGCTGGCTGTGGAGCCTGGGTAGCTTCAGGGGCAGTGTCCTTCTCCAGCTGTCCACTGGCTTTCGTTCCCCAGATCCCCAGGTAGCCACAGTCTCTATGGGCCTGCTCTGGCCCTTGGTGATGTGGTATACCTGCCCCTCGCTGGTGGACATGAGGTGGGGGTCTTCATCCACCACCTGCCATTCCTCCAGGACCTGGGCTGAGCTCTGCAATGACAGTGACTGGCAGCCCATTCAGTGGCCTCAATCCCTGCCTGTCCCTAGTCATTGCTGCTTCTGCCCACTGGACCTTCTGCCCCCAGATCAGGCCCAGACCTGTGTCTGCCCACATCTCCACCCAGGGGAAGTGAGGTTCAGCTCCAGGTCTCGGGGTAAACCTCGGGCAGAGGGCACCAACCACACTCTACGTCCACCCAGCCAGCCTTGACCTGCCCACCAGGCTCCTCTGCTCACCCCTCTCAGCCTGTTCCTGTTTGGGCACCCCCTCCCCAGGTGAACCCCCTCACACACATGTACGTGCACATGCACACACAAGGGGAGGGGACATAGGGCTGCTCAGGTGGGATCAGAATGGTGGCCTGGCCTAATAAAACCACACTGAGCCACCCTGTGTTACCTCTGGGTCCCTCTGTGAAAAGGGCTTCAGGCATCTGGGATGAGTGTGGACCCAGCGGTGGCTACAGTGGAACGTATTATCGTCACTGCCTCTTTTGAGTCCACTGCCTCTGGACACGGGCAGACAACAGAAGACATCCTATCGGGTACAGATGTCTGTAGCCAAACGAGCCAGGGAGAGGCAGTTTTAGAATATGGCTGCCTGGTTCCAGGGTTCCAAGTTCTGTTGGGCTCTATTGTCAGGAAGTGAGGTCACCGCTCAGTGAAGCTCAGTGTGGTGAGGTCACTGCCTGGGCCCCCTACCCCCAGCCCCTCCTCAGACAAGAGCACTGACTCCACCTTTTTTCCCTGAATGGTACTTTTTTATTGTTTTTTCCATTATCATTTTGCCCCCTCCCGATAGTCGCCTCACCATTGTCCATGTCCGTGAGTCCTTTTTCCTTTCTTCTCTCTCCACCCCCAACCCCCACCCCATAGCTGTCATCCTGCTCTCCATCTATGAGTCCGTCTCTATTTTGCTTGTTAGTTCAGTTTGTTCATCAGATTCCACATATGAGTGAAATCATATGGTATTTGTCTTTATCTGACTGGCTTATTTCACTTAGCATAATGTTCTCCAGGTCCATCCATGCTGTTGCAAAGGGTAAAATTTTCTTTTTTTTATGGCCAAGTACTATTCCATTGCGTAAATTTCCCTCATCTACTGATGGACACTTGGGCTGCTTCCACGTCTTGGTGATTGTAAATGAACATAAGGGTGCTTATGTTCTTTCAAATTAGTGTTTGGGGTTCTTTTGGATATATTCCCAGAAGTGGGATCGCTGGGTCAAAAGGCAGATCCATTTTTAATTTTTGAGATATCTCCACATTGCCTTCCCTGTAGCTGCACCAGTCTGCATTCCCACCAACAGCGCAAAAACGGTTCCCTTTTCTCCACATCCTCGCCAGCACTTGTTTGATGATTTATTGATGATGGCCATCCTGACCAGTGTATGTGGGGTGATATCTTATTGTGGTTTTTATCTTCATTTCTTTAATGATTAGTGACATTGAGCATCTTTTCATTTGCCTATTGGCCATCTGCATGTCCTCTTTGGAGAAGTGTCCATATTTAGAATTTTTAAATGAGCAGAGGACTTCCATCGACATTTCTTCAAAGATGATATGAAAAGATGCTCAACATCATTAGTCACTGGGAAAATGCAAATCAAAGCCACAACAAGATACCCCTTCACATCCATTAAAATAGGTATGCTTTTTAAAAAGGAGAATGAGTGTTGGTGAAGGTGTGGTGAAGTTGAGACACTTGTGCACTGCTGGTGGGAACATAAAATGGTGCAACTGCTATGGAAAACAAGTTGGTAGTTCCTCAAAAATTTAGACATTGAACTGCCTTACCACCCAGCAGTTCCACGGCCATGGCCCAAGCATCCTAACCGGTACATGGACGCTTTCCAAAGCACTTTCTTGTTCGTCACCCCCTTTAACTCTCAGCACCTGCGGCCGGCGGCGGAGTGGGGGCTGGAACCAGATCTCCCGCATCCACACTAGGCCCCCTTGCCGTGTCGCACAGCCTCATGGAGGGAGCCCTTCGCTGCAACCATAGGCTTTGCTGTAGGAACAAATGTGTCAGGCCTTGGCCAAAGTCAAGGACACTCTCAGTGCTGGAAGGAGTTTCTTCATGATGCAGCCAAATGCTGAGGACTGGATCCAGAGAAAACAAATGAACAAGGAAAGGCTGTTGTGCATTAATGGGAATCAAACTGCATGATTTATTTGCTTAATGGTGGCTGAAAAAGAATAGGGCCTTTAACCATTCCCTTCTTCGCAAGTGCTGTGTCAATCTTTTAAAATTCAGCCAATGAGGGAATTTACCAGAGAATCGTTTTGATTTTCACCTGCTACTAGTCATGTAAAAATAAATCAAGAACAAGCCATAACACCAGTTACAAAAGACTGCACACTACTGTATGATTTCATTAGTATGAAAGGCCCAGAACAGGCAAATCCAGAGAGACAGAAAGTAGATTGGTGCTGGCCAGGGGCTGGGGAGCGGGAGAAGGGGGAGTGGCAGCTGTAACAGGTTTGGGTTTCTTTGGGAGGTTATAAAGTGTTCTAAAACAAGATTACAGTGATAAGTGCACATAAATATACTTAAAAAACACAGAATTGTGTACTTTAAACTGTGTATTCAATGCCTTGTAAGTTATATCTCAAATAAAGCTGTTAAAAAAGAACAACTCATAGGAACCATCATCGTTCTGTTTCATAACTCTATCTTCTAATATTAATAGGAAATACAAATAACTTTTATTCAAAATCGGCAATGCGCCAGCATTACATTATTTAATTATCCCGACAGTACTCTTGGGCAAGCATTATTGTCATTCCACTGTGCCGATGAAGAAACTGAGGCTCCAGGACGTCCTGTCGTTTGCTCAGTGCTACATTGCTACCCAGGAGGGTGTGCCCTGGGACTAAAATCCAGATCTATCTGACCACAAAATGTTGGCCTTCAATTTTTTGTTCATTCTCTAAATATTTTGTTGTTGTTGTCATGGTATGGGTGGTAAAGATGGTTTACCAAAACAGACAGCTCCTGGTTTCTGAAGCTCCCTGAAGTACATGTCTGGATGAAGCAGATATTCACTGCGTCTGCTAGGATTACTTTACCAAAGGCTCGCTTTGTGGGTAGCAGAATGGCGGGATCATTTCACTAGAGACTAAAGGGATAAAATGGTACGATGTCCCCTGCACCTGCCAGTCTTTTAAACACTCAATTCAGTTGCCTGGGGTTTTTATCTGAGAACCAGACTGTGGGCTTTCGGTTCCGCCTGAGCTCATAGGTCTGGGCACTTGGCTCAGATAAAACTGTGCTCTCAAGGTCTCTTTGAGCCGGACACTTTGTCTGGCCTCTGCCTACACCGAAAACCTACAAGATCTCTTTGTGTTTCAGAGATTAGCTGCTTTGGAAATCACTAGAGAGGCTCTCCTATAGCGTACATTTAAATGTGCGGGTTAACTTTTTCTTTCTGCAAAATACAGACTTGGATTTACAAGATGTAAGGGGTACTATTTGGCTGAACATAAAATCTGCCTTAAATCTCCCCATATTTGGCAAAGAAGTTCTCTCTTTCTCCTTCAGCAGATTTCCAATTGCACTTTATAGATGGATTTCAGCTGGTCCTTCTCCCCTGCTATATAAACTTGAGAAGGATTATTTGGACTACGTTTCAAACCAGTCTTCCTTGAACTTCAACCACCAAACACTGCTAAAAATGCACCAGAAACTCTAACTGTAATTCCTTGCCAGGGTTCAGAAACACTACTTGACACTTTTCAATGCCAGCATTTCTATTCTTCTGTCTATAGATTGTTCAGACTTTGAGAAGCTCCTTTCTTCCTGTGTATGATTTGGAATCTTTTTCATTGCCTCATTGCTGTCATTAGAAACGGGGAGAAGAAAGAGAAAGAGAGGTGACCTAGAAAAAAGGGAGGTATGCCCTGGTTGGGTGGCTCAGTTTGTTGGAGCTTCATCCATGCACCAAAAGGTTGCAGGTTCACTTCCCAGTCAGGGCACACACCTAGGCTGTAGGTTCAATCCCCAGTCAGGGAGCATACAGGAGGCAACTGACCGATGTTTCTCACAGCGATCTTTCTCTGTCTTTCTCTCCCTCCCCCTCTCTCTAAATCAATAAAAAAAAATATATAAATAGTTTTCTATATCTATCTATCTATCTATCTATCTATCTATCTATCTATCTATCTATCTATCTGGAACTCAGCAGTTTGTTTAAAAAAATAGAGTTCATATTAGTGATCAAGACTAGAGGGAGATGTAGCCAGTGTCCACCAATGGGGAAATTTTTCAAGTGTAAGCCACTCAGTAGCTGCTGAATAAAGAATGTTCATTCTAGCAACTAGTTGCTAAGCCAAAGATTTGAGGAGTAGTGTGTGTGGTGGGGAGCTAAGAATAGTTTGATATATTTGCTGTCATTGAATAGAAGCCCACCCTTATTAACAATCACTGCCTATTTTGCCTAATGAAGCTTTCCAGAGGGGCAATTCATGCATATATTTTTATCCCTTATTCCCTAATATATTTCTGCACAGGCATGACTTCTTCCTTGCTTCTTGCTTGAAAACACTGTAGACAGACACCACGCTGTTTACCCCCTGGGATTACATGTTTTGGTGAGTTAAAGGAAGGCTGTTTTTGCTGTATACAAATAAGAAGATACAACAGACCCGCTGTGTTTCAAGGGTGGAAATCATTTGCAAATTGACAGTGGAGAGATTCTGAGAACAGAGTGTTTCAAAGAGACTCCCCACACTGCTGCTGCTTGTCCGTGTATGTTCTCCTGGCACCAAGCAAACATTTTAAATTCCCACTTGTTCACTGAGGCTGACAATACATTCAAGCAGGTGTGTATTTATACCTTTATGGAATTTTGATGAAAGTGACTTTCTGTTCTCTGCTAGTTCTATAAAGCCAAACAAACTTGGTAACCAGAGTAACTGTCATATAAAAGTGACCAGAGTAAACTACTGGAATTATAGAAGGGTGGAGCACTTTTATTTTAGAGACAAGGAAACGGAAGCCGAGAGAGGTAAAGTGACTTGCATAAGGTCACAGAGATCGAGAGTGGAGGGAAGCCCATGGAGCGAGCATGTTCATTTGACTGTGTGCTGATTACTCTCTAGACTCCCGTATGGAGGCAACTTGGTCTTTCAGGCCATCTAAAGCAGACAAACACTCAAACCAATGGTCCGTACATCCATGCAGGGCCTTGGGTAATGAAGGGAGGAAAGTGAGTTAAATGTTCACAGCAGGAAGGGGAGAACTGAGGAACCCTTTCCAGGGTTCCCTTTCTGGGACCCCTTTCCAGGTCAGCACTCCAGGACAGAGAGTGAAAGGGGAGCGAGCCCCGTGGCCGCCAGCAAGGTCTGCTGGATCCCCATTGACACCAATCTGCCATTGTTTGTCCCTCACAAGATAGGATTACAGCAAATGTAGCCATACGTCGGAGATATTGCGGGTTCTGTTCCAGACCACTACAGGAAAGCAAGAATCACAATAAAGCGAATCATAATATTTTTGCTGGTGGAGGATCTTGCCTTAAATTTGTAAAGAAAACACAACATCTAGGAAGCACATAAAGCGAAGCATGGTATAATGAGTTGTGCCTGTATAAAAAGGTTAAAGAAGCCTTTATGTCAGTGGCTCTGAACACTGGCTGCACTTTAGAACCACCTGGGGAGATTTAAAAAACAAACAAACAAACAAACAAAATGATGCCCCGGCCAGTGTGGCTCAGTTGGTTGGAGCATTGACCTGTAACCGAAAGGTCGAAAGGTCGCGGGTTCAATTCTCGATCCGGGCATGTATGGGAGCAATCAATCAATGTTTCGCTCTCACATCAATGTTTCTCTCTCTCCCTTCCTCTCTCCCTCAAAGCAATTGAGGATAAAAACAAAACAAACAAAAAACTGGATACCCAACCTGCACCCCAAACCAATTTCAGCAGTGTGTTTTGAAGGCAGTCTCAGTGCGTGTGCAAAATCAAGAGCGGCTGGTCTAGATAAATCGTGTGGCCCATTACAGGAGTGACAGGTGTGGTTTATCCCCGAATTCTCGAGGCCGACCTTCTGCCTGCCTTTCTCAAGTCCTCAGTGCCGATGCCCAACTTGAGGCAGCGTCGCCCACACGGGTGGGGTTCTTTGTTAACCGTGATACAGTGACATGTTGGACACGTGCTGAGTTTGGGCCACCGAGGACTGACTGCTTGTCTTTTTCTCCAATTGACTAGTGAGTGCTATGTAAGAAATCACCCCCAAACTGAGTGGTGTAAAACAGCAGTGACTGTTACCTCTCGAGATTCTGTAGGGGCACTTGGGTCATTCCTCCGCTGATTTTGCTTGGGTTCAATGATGTAGCTGCTTTCAGCTGGAGGGTGGCTGGGCTGACAGACGTGAGAACGCCTCACACACACCTACGGTTGCCATTGGCAATTGGCTGGGGCACCTCAATTCTTTACATGGTGTTCCAGGTCAGCACTCCAGGAGAATGAAGGTGGACCCACACGGTCTCTTAAGGGCAAGCCTTGGAAAGCACACCACTTCACTTATGCTGCACTGTCCTGGTCAAAGCAAGCATAGCAGGTGGCCCAGAGAATGCACCGGGTTGGCCAAAAAATCTGTAACATTTTTTCCTGTAAACATCATGGATTTTTTTCATTTTCACCAATAACTTCATTGATCTGGATATTTTTAAGCATTTCGGCTGTTTCCCACATGGTATATAATGTTGGTTGTTCTCAGTGTCTCCATTTGATCACTACCAACTTCAACTGGTCTGCCCCGTCGTGAGCGTCGCTCAGTGAGAAATCCTCACAGCACGAAACTTCTCAAACCACTTTTGACATGGTTGACCAGTCACAGCACCTTTTCCCTACACTGCACAAATCTTTTTTTGCATTTCAGTTGCATTTTTACCTTTCTTGAAATAAGAAAGCATAACATGCCAAAAATGTTGCTTATTTTCTTCCATCTTCCATATGAAAATGGATGCACAAAAATTCACCAATTTTGATGCTTTGTTTTAAATGCACACTGAGCTGTCGCAATACAGTCTAACAAAACTGTTTTTAATGAAGTTAAAGACAACTAAGCACTACTGAGCCATCTTATGGAACACAACAGACTTTTTTGGCCAACCTGATGACCTGAGGGCCTCTCACTGCAGGAAATCTAATTGACTGGAGGCCTCAGCTACTGTGCTTTGAAATCCATTGCTGAATCTGCACAGAGGCCACAGGCTGGATATTAAGTCAGGCCTATTGTTGGGAGACATGGGATTTCTTTTCCAGCCAACTTTGGCTCAAGGACTCCCCAGTGGCTTTGCTGGATATTTCTTACACACTGCTACTCATCTGTCTCTCCCTCTCTCCTTCACTCAGGATTGGACTTGTGTTAGGTTTGATGGCTCTGTCAACTTTCTCTCCAGAATTTCCTTCACACAGGCGCTTCCCCTGACAAAATCGTTGCATGTTCACTCTTGCCTTGACTTGTTTCTCAGAAAACCTGTTATTAACCCAGAAACTTCCCAGATTTAACAGGAGAGGAAATAGACACCACCTGCTGATGGGAGAAGCAGCAGTCACACTGCAGACGAACATGAGAATTTTTCCCACCATCTCTGCACGCAACCTACCATGGTTTCCCTTCAGGAGCTGCTACTGCCTTCACTCTCAGCACAGGTGCTTTGGGTGGAGTTGATTCTATGCCCAGCTCTAACATGGGCATGTGGTACTGAAGGGGTGATATTAATAGGTGGAATCTTTGAGAGGTAATTATGTTCATGTGAAGCCTTGTGGGTAGAGCCTCTGTGACAAACGTAGTGTTGTTTTAAGAGGAGAAAGAGACTAGACATCACCCTGTCCACCATGTGAAGACACAGTGAGAAGCCAGCCATCTCCGAACTAGCAAGTAGGTCCTCACCAGACATCAACTCTACAGGTACCATGAACTTGGACTTCCCCAGCCTCCACAACGGTGAGAAGTGATTGTTTGCTGTTTAAGCCACCTGTTCTATGATATTTTTGCTCTCCCAGCCCGAGCTGACTGAAACAGGAAGTAAAATATATGACTAATAATCTGTAAATTGATTACATGTTGAGATAATATTTCAGCTATATTGGCTTAGATAAAAATATGTAATTTTAAATTAATTTTACCTTTTTAGTTTACTTTGCTAACCAGGAATTATAAGGCTCAAATATGTGACTTGCTTGATATTTGTATTGTATAGCACTGTCTTTAAATACCACGTTTTCAAGAAATTAAATCGATACTTCAATTAGAATACTTCTTTTGAAATAATTGTAGGCCCACATGCCATTTTAAGAAATAAAATAAAGAGATCCCTTGTACATGAATGTTTAGCAGTTTTATTTGCAAAAGTTTTCAGTTTTCCCAATGAAAACTGCTGGCAGATTTAGAGTCTAATCTCACAAGGATATTGACATTGTCAAGAAACAGAATATTTTCATCATCACAGCATCCTTCATGCTGCACTTCCAGCATCACACCCATTACCCTGTACCCCCAACTCTCTTGATAACCCCTGGCAACCACAACACTGTGCTCCATTCTTATTTCTATAAATCTGTCATTTCAGTAATCTTATATAAATGGAATTACTCTCTATATAAACTTTTGGGTTTGGTGTTTTTTTTAAATGTGGCATAATTCCCTAGGGATTCAGCCAGTTTATTGCATATATCAACAGTCTGTTCCTTTTTATTGTTAAGAGTATTTCGTGATCTGAATGTGCCACGGTTTGTTTAACCTTTCACCCATGAGACAAGACATCTAGGTTGTTTCCAGTTTGGAACTATTGCAAACACAACTGCTCTAAACATTCATGTACAGGCTTTCATGTGAACCTATTCATCCCAGAGAAATGAATGCAGGAGTGCAATTTCCGGGAAATATGCTAATTTCATGTTTAACTTCTAAGAAACGACCAAACTCTCTTCCAGAGGGACTGTGCCATTTGCATTCCCATCGCAAGGCACGCGTGGCCCCGCTCCTCCAGTTCCTCCACGTGGTCCTCAGCTCTTGGTGCTGCCACTGCTCTGCATGTTAGCCCTCTGACACGTGTTGCCTGGTATTTCATTGCGGTTTTAATTTGCATTTCCCTAATGCCTAATGATGTTGGATGTCTTTTCATGTGTTTATTTTCCATCTATATATCTCCTCTGGTGAAATATCTCTTCATGATTTTTGCCTATGTTCTAACTGTTTGCTTTTTTACTTTTGAGTTTTAAATTCTACAATGTTATACATTCTAGTCTTTTGTCAGATATGTGATATGCAAATATTTCCTTCAAGTTTTATCATGCCGTTATGAGGATCTTTTTGTAAACAAAAGGTTTTAATTTTGATAAAGTCTAATTTATCAGTTTTTTTAAATGGATCATGCTTTTGCTGTCAATCCTAAGAAATTCTTGCCTGACCCTACAACTTGAAGATTTTCTTACAGTTTAACAGTTTACTTTTGAGCCTGTGATACATTTTGAGTTAATATTTGTGTGGATGTATGAAACTGAAAGCTGGAGGTTTGTTTATTTATTTTTGCTTATTGACGTCCAATTGGTATAGCACTATTTGTTGAAATGGTTGTATTTTCTTCCTTGATTTGCTTTTGCATTATTGTTAAATATCAGTTGGGCATATTTATGTTGGTCTATTTATGGGTTCTCTTAATTCTGATCCATACCACATTATTTTAATTATGGTAGCTATATAATGCCCTGAATCTTTAGACTGATTCTTCCCACCTTATTTTTTTCAAGTGCGTAAGTTATTCCATTTTTTTGTCATACTAGCATCTCATATAGAACAATCCTATTTACATCTACAAAAAAACCTTGCTGAAATTTTGAGTCTTCCAGTCCATGAACATGGTATGTCTCTACATTTGTATCACCTTTGATTATTTTTATCAGCATTTTGTAGTTTTCAGCATATACATATTTTCGGTACATATTTTGTTAGATTTACAGCTAAGTATTTTTAAGCAATTATAAATGGTATAATTGCTTTAAAGTACTATTTTAAATTTTTGTGTCCATTGCTAATATATAGAAATACATTGATTTTTGTATATTTAGTTTGTATCCTGCAATTTGATTAACTCACTTATTAACCTAGGAGATTTTTGTAGATTTCTTGGGATTTTCAAAAAATAATCCTGTCATCTGCCATTGGAATATTTCTTACTTTCCAATGCATATCTTTATTTCTTTCTAGCATTTCATTGGCTAGAATTTCCAGGACTGTGTTGAAAAAGAGCAATGAGAATGAACATATTTGACTTTTTCCCAGTCTGGGAAAAAAAGTTTAATGCTAGCTGTAGGTGCTTTTAGATATTCTTTATCAAGTTGAGGAAGTTCTTTATCTCTATTTTTTGGAGAGCTTTTGGGTGAATTAATGTTGAATCTTGTCAAGTGTTTTTATGCACTGATTGATGTAACCATGTAATTTTTTTAAAAATGTATATACAATGAGTTAGATTGACTAGTTGACTTCCAAATATTAATCCAGTTTTAAAATCCTCAGTGGGGAACCCTGAAACACCATTCCAAAAGAACCTATGCACCCCAATGTTCGTAGCAGCACAATTTACAATAGCCAAGTGTTGGAAGCAACCTAGGTGCCCATCAGTAAATGAATGGATCAAAAAACTATGGTACATTTACACAATGGAATTCTATGTGGCAGAAAGAAAGAAGGAGCTCCTACCCTATGCAACAGCATGGATGGAACTGGAAAGCATTATGCTAAGTGAAATAAGCCAGGCAGTAAAGGA